>PVHX01022703.1:0-27190 GCA_004024805.1 Geosciurus inauris
TAATCTGCTTATAATTTTGTGCAAAGTTAGAAAAATTATGATTGTAATAATTTTTTTTCTCTATTTGCCTCAACAAATATTTTCAGTGAATAGTGTGTACAGCTTCTGAAAATTTGTTTTTTTTCTGTTATGTTTGATAACATGTATTTAAATGCAACTTTTGAGAAAAATAAATAAAAATTAAAATTAAAAAAAAAAATAAAATAAAATAAATTGGAGTTTGGGTTGATTTTGTTTTGATCACAAGATGTACACTAAACTTGGTTTTGAAAACAAATTCCTGTTACCAGCTTGTTTAATGGTATTTTGCCTCTTGTTTTTTTTTTTTTAAAGATTTTTTTTAGTTGCAATATCTTTATTTTATTTATTTATTTTTATGTGGTGCTGAGGATCGAACCCAGTGACTCACATGCGAGGCAAGCGCTCTACCACTGAGCCACAGCCCCAGCCCTTTGCCTCTTGTTTTAATGTTAACTGTTTTAACTGCAACTGTAGGGTACAGGGAAAAAAAACTTTTCTCATTATGGCAAATTCACTAGAGTGATTTTAATAAGTACATTTTACTCGTGCATTTTTATATTTCCATAGTAATTTTTGTTCCCTCTTTAATCCTCAGATTACAAACTATAGTACAAAAAATAAAAAATAAAATAAACCTCAAATCTCACATCTCTGTGTCACCACCTTATTGCTTGGAGGCTTGGGGCTCTGACCAAATTAGCATTATTGTTGTATATGCATTATTGTTGTATATTCACTGCACTGAAACAATCAAGATTGTTTACTAACATACAAAAAGACAATATGGCTTAAGAATAGACTAAAATTTTGGAATTTTAGTTGAAATATTGCTATTTTAGAAGCACCATGTAGTTACCAATGGTGGGAACCATTTGTGTCAGAATTGAGTTGTTACTTTTTATTTTTAAATGTGTATTAAAGTGTTCTTTTATATATGTGTATACATAAATATGTATATGTATATATATGTGTATGTGTGTGTGTGTATATCCACATATTTATATACACACATTCATGTATGTAGTCATCCCTTGGTATCAACAGCAATTGCAGCTATTGCACCCCTGACAAGTATTCTGTCAATACTTGTTGAGACCTTAATGAAAGTACATGGAGCTGACAGATACCAAAATCCAAGAAGACACAATCATGTCTTATGCTGATCATGGGCTACAGGAAAGAGGGAATGAACTCAAGTATTTTTTGAACTATATTTTGAAAAGATAGAAAATTGAAAGGAATTCTAGGAGAAAGATACAGGGAGCCAAAATAGTAAGACAGGAAAAGTGAACCATGTGTGTAAACAGTGTAGAGTCAGGAGATATAACACTATCAACCAAAGATAGAGAAACTTTGCTCCCAGCCAAGAACAATGAGCTTCAGAGTGGCAAGCAGGTATTGCATAACAAGAACCAAAGCTAAAAACATGGTATCTAAACACTCACAACCACTTGACATTATCTGCAATACCAGCTCCTTTAAAAAATACAGCTGGAATAACATAGCTGGAATGTAGAGAATGTCCTATTGAGAGTCTGTGAAACCTTAGCTTGGGACACTTGCAGAAATTTCATTTCTGGGATAAAAGAAGTATCCCCTAGCTTGAACAAGACTGTGGTTCTCTTTAATCTTCTTGAATCCTTTTCTGCTAAACTCACCATGCTTTGCAGATATTTTTGGAATTGCATTAATGACCTTGTGATAAACAGTACATCGTGCAGATTGACTGTATTTCTTCCCATTCAACTTCTAGCCAACCAAAATTAATAGCTATTTAATGCTTAACAGACAAGATAGCTCATTTGCTTATGAGTCTCTTGATCCCTAATAAAACGTGATTGCTTCTAGATCAGGAGCCAGTCTTTTTATCTCTTTATCTCCAGAGAATAGGACAAGACCAGATACAAAGCCAGTGCACAACACATTATTAAGTATAGCTGGTGTGTGGAGTATATGCTGGGAATGTGGAGGTAGGAGGTGGGACTTTACTAGGAATCAGATCACTGGTTAAGGTGGTCCTGAACCTGAGAAAAGTGATCTCAACTGTTCTTTACAAACATTACTTTCCAT
Organism: Geosciurus inauris; assembly: GCA_004024805.1. Classification (NCBI taxonomy): domain Eukaryota; kingdom Metazoa; phylum Chordata; class Mammalia; order Rodentia; family Sciuridae; genus Geosciurus; species Geosciurus inauris. Next base: position 2,092 of record PVHX01022703.1, read on the forward strand.
AATGTTTCAGTAATGCTTTAAGGGAGGCATTCATATTATCCCCTTGGTATAGATGAAGAAGCTGAACCTCCTGAAAGTTTAGTAACTTGTCAAAGGTTTCCCATGAAGTAAATGGAAAGTCAGGACTGAAACACACCTCTGTGAGAAACAAAATCCATGCCTTCAAGTGTTACTTTATACTCAAATCCAAGAATTTTGCATTGTGATAGTGGCAAGCAGAGTGAGTTAATACTCACCACTTGTTGACAGGGACATCAACTGTGTAGATCACACCAAGAACTGGAATTCATGTTTGCAGTCATAAATCAGTAAGTTTTAGTTGCACATTCATTCTCAATTGGAGCCAGAGAGCAAGAGCACTAGACAGACTCTAAATGCTCCTTTGTACAAATTGGTCCCAGGGCAGCAGAGGAAGCTCGATTTGTTCCTGCCTACTTGCACATTTACCAGTGAAAATGGCACCTCTGACAAAGCCCAGAGGTTACGTTATATATCTGAATGGAATCATAGCATCTTATGTGACAGCAACCAAGATATTTAAGTATAATCTTCCAAAGCCTTTGCCCTTACTAACTTTCTAAAGAAGATTCTGTTTATGCTGCTGTAGAAAGAGTAACAAGTTGGGAGAAGAAAGAAATCAAGAGAGACTTGACTGACTAAAACCAAAAGGGAATAATGAAAGAAGAGACAAAGGCAGGCAGAGAAGTTTTATAGGAAATGAGTGAGGGTTTTGAGAGAAAGAAGTGAGACTTGGAAAGAATTGCCACACCGAGAGAGATTCTAGTGGTAAGAGCATCTAAAAAGGATATTGAAGAAGATTTGGTATTGTGTGGAGAAGTATAATCCCTTTCACAGCCACAAAGAAGAGTTGACCATATTCTTCACCATATTGGGAAGGAAATGTGTGTCCTTTGTATGAGTTGCCATAGCAAAGTGGAACTCGAAACAGGGCAGGAATGTACTTTTTCCCTAAGTTTCACTTACTTCTTTCTGCGACCTTAAAAATCTGTTTCCTATTTTACATTTAAAGAAGTAAGTATAAATAGATGAAAAAGACTGATTCAACTTATTCATATGGTGTTTTCTGTTATGTAGAAGTGAATATATATATAAACAACCTGCTTCCAAGGGAAAGTAAGACAATTCATAAAATAATATACAAGTCACTATATAATAAGTAAATATCCATTTTATCATAATGAATTAAGTATGATCCACAATTTCCCTCTCCCTGGACAAAAGTGGTACAAAATACATTTTAAAACAAAATTTAGATATAAAAGTACATTGCATCTATATTTACATATAAATTTTACTTATGTAAACCAAAATTTTTAAATATATTCATTTATATACCTAAATTTAAAAAATTAAGTATGAGTATATTTGAAATAAGAAGGAGAGCTCAAAATTATGCAAAAATTAAGAGAAATTTCTGAACAATAGAATTTAAAAAGACAAGCAAAAGACATAATCAAATAGGAAATCTATCATCTAGGACACATTAAAAATGTACAGTGAAAGGACAAGAACAAGTCTGAGGGTATTCTGCACTCAAAAGAAGGAAGAGTACTTGATACACAATTAGTAAGATTACTCTTAAGACAGTAGTTGTATAAGTCAACTTTAGGACAGATATTATCAACAAGCAGGCTGCCTCCAATCAGAAACCATGAGTGTTGTAACTTGGGTTCAAGAGAAAGGACAGAGTCTGGATGGCCTGACCACACGAGGGAGAAGCAGAGGGGAACATATGGCTAGAAGATCATCCCACGCTTGGAGGAATAGCCAATGCTCACTGGGTCTGAGGAAAAGTGCAGGCGATCCAACCCCATCTTCTAAGCTACTGTAGTAAAAAAAGGCAGTAGATAGTCCAATGGGAAATTCCAAGCCTATATGGTGCCCAACAAGGATGTCAGCATGAGAGATGAGAAAATAAATAAATAAATAAGGAACTAAGTAAAGAGAAAATAAGGAAAAAGTGAAAGAAATAAGAAATAAGGTTTATTTAGGAAATAAATTATTTCAAAAGCCTCTATTTTTGTTCAAATTTGCTCATAAATGTGCTTTTCAACAGTCAATATGAAATAGATCGATTGCTAGGACTTCTGAGATGGTTACTTTTCTGTGTCAACTTGGGTAAACAAGATTCATTCCCATCAAAGCAGGTAGGCATCATTCAATCTTTTGAAGGTTTTAACAGATTTTTTTTTAAAGCAGAGAAAGGGCATATTTACTTTTTTTCTTCAGCTGGGACCTCCATCTTTTGTCCTAGAACACTGAGGTTCCTGGTTCTCAGGCCTTCAGACTTGAACTGAATGAATCCAGTGGTATTCTTTGTTCTCTGCCTTTCAGACAGCACATCCTAGAATTGTTTGCCTCCATAATGTACTTCTTTCCATAATAAATCTCCTGATATATATCTATATATTTTGATTCTATTAGTTTGAAGAATCCTGACTAATAGAGTTATCATAACTATGCACCATAGACTGGGTGACTTAAACAACAGAAATTTATCTTTTCATTCTGGAGGCTAAAAATCCAAGATGAAGATATTAGCAGGGTTGGTGTTTCCTGGGGCTTCTTTCTTTGGCTTGTATATGACTTGTCTTTACCCTGAACCTTTATACAATCTTCCTTGTGCTTGTGTCCATGCCCTAATTTCTTATGTGAAGACCAGTCATGCTGGATTAACATCCACTCTAGTTGACCTCATTTTAACTTAATTACGTCTTCAAAGATCCTGACTACCCAAAAGCAGTCACATTCTGAGATATTGAGGGTTAGGATTTAAACATATTAATTTGGGGGATAAAACTCAGTCCAAAACGTACAAATAGAAATATGATTAGCAATGTGGTTCTTTTTGTCCATAAATCAACAGTCTGATGCTCAGGACAAGCAAGGTTGTTTTTGCTACCATGGACTGAAGAAGATGCTTCATCTGGATTCATAAGAAGAGTCAATGAGTAATAGGGTAAGCAAACTTCTTGCACAATATTCTCATAGTAAATAGAGCACTTTGTAGTGCTGTTTTTTGTAGAGTTCTTCAATATTGGCCAATGTTATAGAGCTAAAGTGAAGTTAGTAAAAATATATCCAAAAGCATGCAAGTTCACATGATGTTTTGCTTAAACACAGAATAAATTTTAAAGTATCTAAAAGAATAGATAAATGGCTTTCTATAGGCAAAAAAAATCTCCATCAATGTTTTTCGCATCCATTTCAGAAGTCTTGAGAAAGAGTGGGTTTGAAGTTTTACTTCTAAAAAAAGACCAAAGTTCAATTAGCTTATGTTATTATTTCAGTGTAGACACAGATATGTTCAGGACATTAGAGCAGGTTTAACTTACCCTTCTAAGAATACTCTTTTGCCTAGTAGTAAAAACACATGCTCTTCAAATTAATCTGCCCTCAATAATAAAGAGTTTAAAAAAACCCTTGAAACAACTTCTGTACCCACTTCTGCATAATCAATGCCAAACCAAAGTTAAAATTGGTTTTCTTGACTATTCTGAACCTGAATTTTGTTCATCACCATCACCTAGAGACTTGGTAAACTCAGATAACAGGGCTCTTTCCCAGCATTTCTGGCTTAGTAGAGCTGAGATGGGATCCATGTGTTTAATTCCTAAGAGATTTTACGAATCAGTGTTATAGTGGTTCCTAATTCACCCAGCTGTTGGTCCATGAGAAGGTTAGGTTATGTAACTTCATTCTACTTTGTTTCCCTGTCTATAAAGTTGGAATGAAGTAACTGGGTGCTTAATGCAGTGCCTGGGAAGATTAGAGCAGAGACACAGACATTACCCTATGAGGATTTCATTTCAGTGCTTTCCCCAATGCACTAAGCTGCTTAGCTCATATTTGCATGAAGTAGAATATTAAAATGATCTTCTTTCTTTCTCAATTTTGAGTCAGGCCCATAATTCTGAGCACAAACTGATAGATGTCAAATCCCCCATTGTGACAATGTAGGGTACTCAACCAACTACTCAGAATTTGTAAATGTGATGATCAAGCATTTCTTCTGAAGTGACTCTGCACATAGTTCCCTTAAGAATTTTTAGTCTTGAGCTGAAAGACCAAGAAGTATTTGTAACAGTGGGAGTATTTCTAAAGCTCTCACAAGCCATCTTTTTGAGAAAGTAAGCATTCCTATACTTTCCCCGCTTCAGAATTGACCAAGCTGAAAGAACATCAACTCCAGATTACAACAGTGCAGGTCCAGTAAGGTCTTCCAAGGACACTCTCTGACTCCAACTGAGCAAAATCTAGTCAGTATTGCACAGACTCCAAAGGAGTGCCAGATAGAGAACTTGAGAAGATACCAACCCAACCATACTTCCCCTGCAGCTTCCTATGTGCAGCACTCTGAACTGGAGGAGGGAAACACTTTTGACCTTCAGCAAAGTTTTGAGTTGCTGTTATTATCATACATAAGGTAACTTTGATATTAAAATATTAATTATTCTATAATTAAGAAGTTCTAAAAAACTTTTTATTAGAGTTTGACCCCCTCTAATTTTTGGTGTTTAATGTACCACTTACATTTATAAATCTATGTATCCCACAACACTGAAGGATATTTTTTGGTACTAAGGTTTTATTTCATCTCTCTATATACAAGGTGAAGGAATACCTTTCTTTTAATGTCACTTTCAAAGAAGAGAGACATGATTATTTGAAGCTGTCCTCAGAAGCTCAAATGCAAGTTCTTAAAAATACATAGGAACTCTCATAAAATATTATGCAGAGGAAATAAATAAAATTTATAGTCAATAAATGTAAATGGTACATTTTTAAAAGCTCTAAGAAATGTAGCACAGTCCAGATCAGTTAACTATTGTTTTCAAGAAAAATACTTTTACTAATATTGGCTTATATCCCAGCCCAAATCATTACTTGTTTCTATCGACAATTCATTATTCCTAGGAGACACACACCTGATAGAAAACATTTTAACTTTTCAAATTCATGGAGCAAGACATCTACTTCTTTGTGGAAGCTCAATAAATATCACAGTCTGTTATATTACAAAGAATTAGGGAAAGTATAATAGAGAAGTGATAAAAAAAAATTTGGTTGAAAAGAAGAATTCCAGTGACTGAAAATATTAGCACTAAAAATTCACTTTTATAACAATTGAATAGTATAAAATGATGAATAAACATGCTACATCCCTGTGTAAATTTTGATTGTGACATTGCACAAGATGATATGATATGTCAGGCAATTCTGGTTCTAGTCCTTACTCCGGCATCATGTACTTGAAATACTTGGAAGGGGTTATTTATCTCTGCCGAGCTTTGGAGTTAATAACATATTACTCACTGATAAAAGATGTTGAGAGAATCCATTCAGTTAAGACCTTGTGGGATAATGGAAGGAAAGAATGATGAATGAATGAAGGACAGAAGGAAGGAAGGAAGGATGGAAGGAAGGAAGGAAGGAAGGAAGGAAGGAAGGAAGGAAAGAAGGAAGGAAGGAAGACTTTGGAACCAGTTAGACTTGATTTCAAAACCAGATTGTGCATATCTAAGTCAAGACTTTGGACAATTCCTTTGACTTGTCTGTCATTACTTCTCATTTAAAATATGGAAATGATAGTAATTCAAAGTTTATAGCATTGCCAAAGGGATCAAATGTCACAGCATATATCAAAATGTATTATACTATAGGTGCTCAATAAATGACAGTTGAATTTCTTAAATGTGTTTGTGACAATAGGGATTATGAAGTCTTTTGCAAATGCAAGACATAAACATGTTATGATCATGTAATGAGGCAATGAAGAACTTGTCTCAGAAAAATACCACTGCTGCATGTACTCTACACTTATTCTTCTATGCTCTTTTCTTTCTTTACTCCTATCCTTTGCCATAAATTCTTTCTGGAAGGTCCACTTCTTACATCTCTAAAATCTATGATTCCACTTAGTGGTGACCACCTAAACAATAATGTCTGCCACTTAATGCCTCGTTTTACATACAAAGATGACTATTAATACAGTCTGTCATTATAAGCAAATATTTCCATTCTCTGTTTCAAGGAAACCTATTCAAGGAAGCATCATTTCCTAGCCACAGTGTTGCTCACACTGAACCTTGTCTATACCTGTACTGTGGTTAACATAGTTTCACAAATGTTTATTTTTAAAATGAATTACACACACTTAACCTATATCTCAACCCTCAATAAGAGCATGAATAATAACTCCTAGAAACTTTTAAGAATTATTTGCTGCAAATGATGTTTAGCAAGAGCTAAAAAACACAACTCAAGATGATGCCCTTCTCTGTATTGCCTGTTACAGTACAGAGCATTAGTAGTTTTCCCTGTGCCAGTAAAACACTGAAAGGAGGCAGCTTTTGTAATAGGATCATTGGATAAAATGAAATGAGTCAATCTGATCAATAGAAATTGCACATGCAGCAAAACGCTCTTAATGGATCTTAATCTCCATTAGGCTGAGTTGGAGGAAGTCAGAGGGGAAGCTGCATCACATTTCAGCCATTTATAGTAGCATCTTGGTCCATGAGCAGCTCTCAGGGAACCAGAGTACTCATCCTGGGGTGCTTTGGGACAACCATCAATGGAATGGTAAACTCTTGCATCACTGGTGTCCAGGAAATGCTCTGGGGGATACTCCAGAGAATTGTCTCGAGGCTTATGAAAATTTTAGCAGGAATTTCTGGTGGGTCAACCAGAAGAACATTAGCACATGAAGCTTTTCTGTCATGTGTAATTAAATGTGGTTTAGAATCTTTTAGACATGATTTATAAAACCAGGGAACAGTTCCAAGTTTGTTACGGGAGGCCCACAAAGTGGGTGCTTTGATTAGAACAAAGATCAAGTTTTTCAGAAGTAGGCATACTTTACACATGACACATGAAAATATAAAAAAAAAAATCTGATGTTTGGATGCCCAGAATGTGAACTGCCTCTCAATTTAATATATAATAGGGAAAGCTCCATGTGGAAATTCAAAAGAAAAGGAAAATTGCAAACAATTTAGAAGACTATCCATTGTACATGCACTCAGAAATTACAGCACAATACTTCCTAATTAATGCTGATTGAGTACTTTGATTTCAAAAATTGTAAAGCATAATACATGGACATTGCATTATACATTCACACACCCTCCCCACTAAGTCCTTGATGTCACAGACCAAAATAGAGTAGCCAATGGCAGATTCCTTGGTGGCTTTTTTCTTCCTCTAAGTAAAACTTTATAATATAAATTCCAAAGTTAAAAATTAAGAAAAATAAAACTGCCTTGGGCTATTGCACAAATAATTAATCCTAAATGTTTGGACTACTCAATTAGAATGTGAGAGGTTTCTTTTATATCACATCGATAATTTCAAATGCAGTTACTTTCCTTGTATGATTCTGAAATGTAGCTCCAGTACTTCTGTTATCACAGCACTACTCTAGATTGCAGAAGGGTTCATTTTCATAGCTGACTTTCAACATGCTTGTGCCTAGAAAAGTATGTGGCACATTGTGAATGAATAAAGGAATAAAGTGAATCCCATGAGAACCAATATGCATGTTTTCTTCATTTTATACTCTTTGCCTCAGACAATGACGACATAAAATGAACACATAAACTTTTGTTAAATAAATGCAAAAAACCACTAAGTGCCTTTGCATACAACAATTTTTCTGAGAAGCATTGAGAATATGCTACCTATTTCATAAGGTCTGGAAGACCTTTGGACACATGTCAAAAGATCATCTTGACATAAAAATCTAAAACTAAGAATGTAGCCGTATTTTTATATTTATCTGGATATTTCCACAGTAGAAAATATAATGTACCTATGAACTTTTGGGGTATATTACTTTATCATCTTCAGTTATGAATTTTTAAAAATGAGTAATAAAGTTTTAATGTTTACAGTTTTCCACTAGTTAAATTAGCTGAAAATATTTAAAAACTAAGCAGCCAGACAGATATGTGGTGGATGCCTGTAATCTCAGTGGTTCTGGAAACTGAGACAGGAGGATCTACAAGTTCAAAGCCAGCCTCAGCAACTTAGCAAAGCCCTGAGCAACTTAGCGAGATCTTGTCTCAAAATAAAAAAATATAAAAAGGCTGGGGATGTTGTTCAGTGGTTAAGCATCCCTGGGTTCAATGCCTAGCACAAAACAAAACAAAACAAAACAAAACGCCCACAACCAAATTGTTCTATATTATCTTGTGGATTTAATATAGAGAGGAAATAAAGTACTTTATGCCAATCAATTATTTCTATCAGAGGGTTACCTAATAATTTCTATTTTAAAATTATCTTATTATTACCTACCAATTATATCATTATTATATCCATAAGACTTTTGCAAAACTATTTTAGGCAAAATGTCTACCATACAGTAGAGACTCAATATATATGGTTGAATAAATAAATAAGTGAACATTTCCCCAAGAAAATAATGCAAGAGGCATTCAGTTCCCTGTGGCACCACAGCATAAATAATCTCTAGTTCTCAACATGAGACAGCATTTCTATTTCAGAAACCCCACCCTGACCTCTTTGGACTTACCTTACTCCTACAACTTCCAAACATGTCAAATCATTTGGAAGTTGAGGTCATACAGGAGAGAAAATACCTTTCATAATGAAATTATTGATAGCATATTATATTTCTAATTATTTTCATTTTAAATTATCTTTTATTATTTATTGCAAAACTATGAATGTTAAGTCAGTGAGAATTTTCAAACTCAAATTAATCTATTCTTCTTGATTTGACCGTACTTAACTCATCCTGTTGGGAAATTTTTCTTTATATATATTCTTAATCATAGACCAGCTTAAATAAGTTTTATTACACCATTACATGGGAGAAAGGAAAAGAAAATTTACCAATGTATGCATTGGTATGATAAATTCTGATTGTTGACACCCTAGAAAATGTAGATTTTATTTGATATCATCAAAAAATCCCTGATCTAATAATTTATTTCACTCTAGTTAATATATATACATTTAATTAACTAATATATATATTAGAGTGAAATAATTACAAATGAAGCCAGTGGGAGGTTTGGGGCTCAGCTGTGAAGAGCAGCTAAGTAAAGATACTCAGACATTGCATGACTTCTGTGAACTGAATATGGAAGTGACTCTATCGCCTTTATCAGTGACTGGACACATCACTTCACTCAGCCATCATGGCATCTGCATTTTGTAGGTTTAAATAACTGGCCCAGCTGGGGGCCTGGAACTCTATCTACTCTAAAATATCTCATCAATCACTTACTGTTAGAAAAGGTAACCCCAGGAGAAGGTCTCTTCTCAAAAAATCTCTTAACAGCTTATCTTAAGTAAAAAAACAGTTTTTCAAAATTATGAACTCTAACTCTAGAGGCTACAACTCTAACTCTTGTTTCATTCTAGAGAACGAAACAAGAATGTGTCTTGTTAGCCGGGCGCGGTGGCGCAAGCCTGTATTCCCAGCACTTAGGGAGGCTGAGACAGGAGAATCGCAAGTTCAAAGCCAGCCTCAGCAACGGCAAGGCACTAAGCAACTCAGTGAGACCCTGTCTCTACATGAAACACAAAATAGGGTTGGGGATGTGGCTCAGTGGTTGAGTGCCTGAGTTCAATCTCCAGTACCAAAAAAAAAAAAAAAAGAATGTGTCTTGTCTTCCAAAACAAAAATGTTCTATCTATTCAAATTTAATAGATTTATCAGACTACTAGACATTGTTTCCAAAAAACATGGCAGACTAATTCTAAACAAATTTTAGGACCACAATTTATTTTCCTCAAATGTAATAACTTTATGAGGAGTAAAAAGATTTCAGGCATAATTTTCTCACTGTGATCAGGTTTATAGTTTGTCTTCACCACATATCAAATTAAAGCAACATAAGCCATTTATGAGATTTTCCAGCCTATCATAGCAGCAATATTGCCCAGTGGTTATAAGCATGGAGACATTAGAGTTAGACTTCCTTCGTTTGAATTCAAGGTTCTCTAGTTACTAGCTATGTTAATTTCTCTGTTCTTTTTGTTTCCCATTCATGAAATATATGCTCCTAGGTTAACCACATTAAAAAAAATGCACACCTTCCTGTTTAAGATACATAAGCTCAAATAAGTTCATGTGTGTAAAGCCCTTAATTCAGTACCTGGCAAATAAATATTCAGATTTATTTACTGTTATGGTGAACAGTAATGTTAATGGATATATAATCTGAGATAGTCATGATATTAGAGACTATTGTACCTTGATAGTAAAACTAAAATCAAAATTAGCGTAAATATTCTCATAATATATTATCTTAAATGTCAATGTAAGTGATGTTAACTATGACTATGTTCTAATTCCTTGCTTATTAATTTACATCAAACAACTTGGTACAGGTAAATAGGTAAAGAGTAAGTTTAATACATAACTTAACCCTGCCCACACACGCATACGCATTTATTACAGGAGAAAATGCTTCTTTTAAAAAATTCTGGTGATGTTTTAATTATCATATAAAATCTACTACTTTCTGGTTACTTTCAGGAAATGCAAATCAGTATCAAACATCAAGCATAAAAGAAAACTCATTGAATTAAAAGGCATTTCCCAACATTAATTACGTTTCAATTAACTCCATCAGTTTTAAGGTACTCCATACAATGCATCAATTCTTTCAAATATAAGGAAGTGCCTTTTACAGTTAATTCTATTTTGTCTAACTCATCAGGATGTAGTTCTTTCTCAGAAAAAAAAAAAAAAGATCTGTTAGTAACAAATGCCTTTAAAATTGTTTCACATTAAATGTATTTCTGCATGCTATGTAATGCTTTAGAACTTCAGGATCTCTGCCAAGTAGTTGTGAAAGTGTCCCAGAAGATGCAAAGCTCACCTTTGAGAAACCCATTGCCTCTACTGCAGATATGCCTCCTCTCCCAGTGGTTTTTACAAACCAAACAAGTATATTCATTTGGTTTCCTACACATTTGGTTCATGAAATATATGCTCCTAGGTTAACCGCAGAGGCATAGCACACCGGCTCTTGATTTAAATAAATTAATCATGATGTAACTGTGAGCTAGACACTCATGCTGGCTTACCCAAGATATCTGGTATTGAAGATTGTCCAAAGGGTCATGCCAATCCTCTATTCAACATTTGCTAAATTCTACTATATATTAATGCAGATTATAAAACAAAATCACTCAGTCCTTGATAATTAATTCAATAGTTTGATAAAGTACAATTTTATGCTGTGAACTGAGCTTTTATAGGTCAAAACACAAAGTACTCTTTTGAACAATGTTTTTCAGAATTTTCCAAACTATTATGGAAAAAAAAACAAGGTTTTCACATGTTATTCAGAGTACTTTCCTAAAGTATACACAATAAAAATTTGATTTTGATTTTTATTTAGTGCTAAAAAGGTGCTGTTTGCAAATCTACTGTATATACTTTCTTTAATCAGATAATAAGAATTATGTGCACCAAGTGTTCCCTTTGTGCCTTGTTAGGAAACAATGACAAAATTCATGCAAAGTGCCAGTGCTGGGCATAGTAAAGCACTCAAGTACAGTTAGCTCCTATTACTAGCTAATTAATAATCATAATCCTATTTTAAGTGCTAGATGACATTTCCTTCATCTGTTGCTATAGTCTGTGTTCTAATTTTATACTTAATTATTCTATGTTGCATTATTTAATTATATAATCCTCCTCAAAATATGCAAAGTGTAAGTTCAAACTAAAAGTTTTAAAATAAGTATGAATTCAACATGGTATTTGTGATAGCAATTATGGCAGAGAAATTTGTTTTAAACATACAAAGTAGAACTGATGATAGAAGGATAAAAAAGATTTTAGGTATGTTAATTTTTCTATAGCAATGAGAATATTGGCCCCAATTTAGTATACACCCACATTTTTTATTTATACATAAACATAGCAAAAGCCGCAGAAAGCCAAATTAACTGAGAATGATGGAGAAAGGCTAATCTAATGAATGAAGAATTGAACTAGAGAATATATAATTAATGTGGCTGTGTTACCTTAAAAGAAGATGAAAGCAGACAGCAGACATCAAGTTCAGTCCAAATGGGACACAGTGACAGGTTGAACTAAGGTAGAGGCAATGGGAAGGGAAGACAAAGAAGACTTTCAGCAAACAGAACAGCAAGCAAGGGGTACAGGACCTTGACACTCCTTCCTTTGAACTCCAGAAGGCCATTTCAGAAAGACCCAGTAGCACAAGACTAGAGTGGATATAGAGGCATTTGGGGATTTCTAGGGTAGCTGAGTCTTCGTCTAAAACAGAAATACAACCTTCTAAAGGCATTATATGAAATATTTACATTCCAATCTAATCCCTGTAAGTCATCCTGAAATCATGGATTATTGAAGTAAGAAGAAACCTCATGGGTCATACAGCTAGAAATGTAATTTTGCAGCTGAGGGGAAACTGAAGTTTTGAAAAGTTACCCAAGTCCATATAGCTGGTCAGTGAAACAGCCAGTACTTACCACTAGGGTGCCTAATGTTCAGTTCAGTGCTCTATGCCCTGCTGTCCTTCTAGGAGTGAGTGACCAAATTTTCCTATTTGTCTGAGACTACCCTGATTATAAAATTGAAAACCCCATATCCCAGAAATGTTCTCAGTCCTGGACAAACCAGGGCAGTTGGTCACCCTAATACTTCCCATAACCTTCAAAGGAATAGTTTTCGTGGATCATCGTGGCAAAAATTTACCATGCAATAGACTGGTCAAAACAACTTCAGAATAAGGAGTAGGCTTAACAGTAATTAGTGTTTTTAATGGCATCTTAGTAAACAGATGAGTAAAGGCCTTCATTTTGTGATCTCACCTGTGATTACAATATCTGACATCAGTGCCAGGAACCTCAGTCTTCAGGGAACTGGTTTCTTCAGCTCACCTTTGGTCTGGCTAATGAATCATGTGGAGGGACAATGCTCCTGAAAGCCCCACCTCTTCTTCTTCACAGTCACTCACTCAACGGGACATAACCCTGCAACCACATCCCAGGTAACTCTAAGGGTCTGAGTCTTAGCTTCCAACCTCATGTAGATATTATCAGGGATTTTTGCTTCAAATTAAGCTTCCCGAAGGAAGGAAGGAAGGAAGGAAGGAAGGAAGGAAGGAAGGAAGGAAGGAAGGAAGGAAGGAAGGAGGGAGGGAGGGAAGGAAGGAAGGAGGGAAGGAAGGAGAAGAAATGAGGATAGAAGGGAGGGAGGGAGGGAAATTCTCCTAAAAAGATGGCGAGGGAAATGTCCTGCTGTCCTTGTCTATGGATTCAGTATCTCATATGAAAATTCTCTTCCTTGTGGGATATGCATACATTATTTATTCTTTGCTTATTCTTCCCTCTTTTATTTTGTTTTGAGTTGTGAGAAAAGTATATTTCGATCAAAATTCCATTCACAATAAAGAAACTACAATGTCTTCCTTTTCTACTTTTTACTTTATTTTTACATGAAGCTAAAGGATATGAAATCAAGTCTTTTATATATAAATTGTTTTTCTTAGAAAAGTCTGCAGTTCCCAGCAACTGTCAATAAAGGTGTAGCCCGTGTTATGAGGCTTCTTTTACATTTTCTTTTCTGAAAGTTACCACAACTCCACAAACCACCAAAGGCACGATGCTTGCCTAAAAATAACATAAATTACAACAAATGCACTTTCTGCAGCTTGGAAAGATGAAATTATAATTTCAATGGGAAGTAATCTCTGGTTCCATACCCCCAGATCACAGTAAATCTCCCATTTGAACATTCACATTTCCAAGCCTTCTAGATTAAATCACAGCCCTGAGGATGCCTGGCTTTCCCTAGTTTTACAGACTTACTTTTCTGTGCCCTATATAATGTGATACACTAACTAACATATTCTCAACACTATTTGTTTAGTATTGTGTTGTTGTTCTTGTTATTGGAAGTTTTGTTTTGTTTCAGGAAATCTGTCTGGAGAGAATGCTGAACTTAGTATTTAAAGACTGGCGTTTGAATACCAGTTCTACCACTAATATCCTTGAACCCAAACAGTTTCTTAAGCTCCTCTACATGTCTGTTTCTTAACTAGAATATGGCCATAATGACACAATTATACACATTTATTAGAAAATTATCACAGCACAGTGAAACTGCTGACATGTAGTAGGTGCTCAGATAATTGTAGAATGTGGTAGAGGAATCATCACATGAATATCAAGTACTTTTTACACCTATCACCAAACTAAGAAGCTAGAGAGAGCTCAAAAATGAGACCTTGACCTCAAATAGATTGCAACCCCATAAAAGTTAATATCCATTGAGCACCTATGGTGGGCCACATGGTCTGCTGAGTACTTCAGCATGCATCATATTAATTTCATAACAACCCTATGTGGAAAATATTATTTTAGCCACTTTATGGATGAAGAAAATGATGATTTTGACAAGTTAAATAAACTTTCCAATATCACATGAAAGTAAGTGGCAGAGCTAGAAATACAGCCCGTGTCTGCCTGTCTTCTTAGCCCTCAATGTACACTGAGGAAACTTTAAATACATGTGTGCATGTGCACGCGTGCACGCGCACACACACACACACACACACTCAGAACTAGGCATAACTGAGATTATTACCCCACTCCCATGCAGGACTCAGAGGGTTAAAGAGAAGATGACAAAATAGTATAAACAGCTGGTTCCAAGGTGCTAGTTGCTCTTCTGTGATACCATTTTGTGTTTGCTCTGCAGCTGTACCAGAAAGTTTTTGTTCTCCCAAGAAAATACTGAACTGAAAAGATAATTGATATTCAAGACACACATGTTTTCTACCAGCAAATAAGAAGAAAGCACAACAGTATTCTTGAAGGATGCTGATTTTTTTGTGTTTTGCAATTCTGCATTTTCAGAAATGACATCTGTTTTTGTGAGTGACTAAAAACTCTGGGGGAAGAATTTGTAAAAGGAAATAAAATTGTGTTTCTGAGCATTTTGCTCCTTACTGCCTTCAAATCATAGTTGTTTAGCTGGCCCATTTTCCCCAAAACATTGTCAAGGCAGAAGTTTTTCTATTTCCTGCCCACATTTCTGACAGGTTTGAAATGATGTTCCAGTGGCAAATGTTTTAAAAATTTCTTTTAGCACTCTTTGCCCATGTATCAAATCATCCTTTCTTTTGAGCACTCAAAAAAATTGCACCTTCTAGGAGCATAAATGAATATAATGCATTGCATTTATATCACACATTTCTAGGAGGAACTCAAAAGTATTTTACTGTCTTCATTTTTCTAGGCTGTTTATTTTTTGCTGGTGCATCAACAAATAACAAAAGTTAAGAGAGCCATTTCTTATTCATTCCCATCTCTTTGATTTATCACTTCCTATTCCATAAATTTTCATTCTTTGCACAAATAAAAAAGTACAGTAATTCATGTACTTTTTCAGCCAAATTCCAGTTTTAGAGAAGAATGAATATTAAGAAAGATCATCTAGAGGGAGTCCCTGCTGCAAATGGTGTGGCATCAGGGTGAATCCTCACCCTCCCAAAACCATGTGACCATTCTGCAAAAATCCTCTTCCCAATCCAAAAGATATATGACAGCTTCCAAGTTAAAACTTGAAAAATCAGCACTCTTTAAGTAGGCACAAAACTCTGCAGGTGTGAGTCTTTCTTACCTTGCCCAAAATTTATGGAGCCATACATCACAGACAAATGAAATATAATGTATCTTTGGGAACTTGCTTGAGGTAGAAATCTCCCAAGTTGTCCTGAAAATGATTTAGTTCTCATTTATCTAGTCCCATAATTCATAAACCATAAGCCATGTTTGCTCACTGCTTCTCACTCCAAGTTTATGTATGCCATTTTTGTTGTGATATCTTTGTCATATGCCATTCAATTTTCTTTGAATTTTAGGCATTGACCAGATAAGCACATCTGCTTCCACATTTTCTTCCCTGAATAAACCTTCTGGCCTTTTAGTTCCTATTGACTTCATGTCTTCTCTTTGGAAATACATGAGCAGAAGGTCCCACCCAGACTGCTTCATATACCGATATCATTGTATCAAGACAAGTTTGGAAAAAATAAAGTTAGAGGTGAGTCTGCTAAGGAAAAACTAACGTAGCTCATTCCTGGCTCATTTATGGAGTCAAAATTCTCATCAGCAAAGCTCAACAGAATACTATCTCCAAATTTTGTCCACATATACTGAATTATAAATACAAGTAATAATAGTACCATATTTTTCAGGAAACTCAGGCAGAAAAGAAGTTTGGCCAGGCCTGAATATCTGCAATCAGGACCTAGATGAGGCATCACTCTGTACTTTTGGAATGGTTCCCAATGTGGACAGTGAGGCCTATTGCATTGCAAAACAGACCACCCAGGGTCTCCATCATGAAGACATACCACAGAGCTGTTCTACTGGTGGAAACCTTGGTACTGATGTTATGGTGTAACTTGAAGAACAGATCCCACCTAAAGTGAAGCAGGGCTATCAGTCCCAGATCTATTTTGAATCACAAGCATAAGAAAGGCTAAACTGGGCACAGTGGCCTTGTCCTCTGTGTCCACATGTCATGTCTTGGACAGCACCCTTCTTTATACAAGATGATTGGAGCCATCCAGAAAATTCATGGTTTTGAAATTTTTCCTTTACTCTTTTGGTATCTTCTGTTCACAACCTATTTTTGCCATTTTATAAAATGGAATTATGTTTTTACATATTGTCAGTAATTTCATTTATTTTCTTTAAACAATTGTCTATTGTTCTACACTTATACATTATCTCTCTTTTTAAGGTCTTAGTACTTTTTTCATCCCCAATTCTTATTATGAACTTGTATACTTTCCATATATTCCTACTTGAACATTGACTATGAATAGCAATGGTCTCTCCTTATATTTTCGATTTTTACTGAATCATCAAGATCCACTTCAAAATCCAAATTCTTCACTTAGCCATCTAAGATGTCAATCACTAATGCTTATTGAGAACTGTTCATAGCATCATTGTATGCACCACAATATAGGTTGCCTCAAATAGAAAACATCTTCTACAACAGAATTAGACACAAAATAAACATCCAATAAACACTTGTCAAGTGAAACACAACTTTCCAAGGAAAAACCAGAAATGTAGTTAAGATCAAGAAACTTCCATTTAGTCATAATATTCAGTCAACAACATTTATAAAGCACATAAGCTACTGTGGTCAGCATAGGAGAAACAAAGACACATGTCATCATCACTGTCCTTTAAAAATCTAGTGGGAAGAAAATAAACACAAAGAAGTGCACCAATGTGCCATTACAGATTTTATATAGAAATGATTAAAGGGAATGGTAAAGATACAATGGACAAAATGATCAATTCTACATGGACTCAGGATTGCCTTGCTTAGGGAAACAATGTTATAACTGGGTTTTGATTAAAAAAAAAGGAAGTGCATGTTCAACCAAATAGGGGGAAAAGAAATATGGAAGAATGTTCTGGACAAAGAGAGCAACTTGAACAAAGTCAGGATGAAATATTAGCAGTCTACAAAAATATGAACTTGGTAGATATGAACCAGCATCTTCATAAGCATCCCCTGTGTAACTTTGATGCAGATGAATGTAAAACCACACTTTGAGAAACATTGTTACAGGTTCTAGTTATTGAAGGACTTGCTTAGAAATATTTGATAGTGATTAAAATTCTTCCTTTGTCTTGGTGTCCCATATGAACAGGTCTTTCCACATTCCTGCCTGAGTTAACCTTTCAAAAAATGAATACATTAGCTCTCAATTTATAATCAGTGACATCTCACTGCTTAGGCAACCATGCCAAAGACTTTAGTAGAGCACCCTTGGCCTAATATGACCCCTTCTCTGTGTCTCACTGCTCAAACTCTATCTTCTAATCATGTTAAAACCCACCCTTCTGCTGTCTTTTCAAATTGTTATAATGATATTAAAATTTAAGACATAAAAACAGCTTTCTACTGAGGCTATCCCATTAAATGAAGTTCTTGTCTCTAAAATAATAGGATTAATGTAATTGTTAAGAATGAAATCACAGAATATTTTTCATGTTGTCTCATAAATATCATTATACCAAAAAAGTTCAAAATTCTAAAAGAATGTTGATAGATATGAAATGGTAAAGAGTACAAAAAATTACAAAGGATCTTAATCCCATACTTCCAATTAATATATGTACACACACATATATGCTTGTGTGTGCACGCGTACGTGCACATGCACATGCACACACACACACACAGATGTCTCATACCACTGGAGGGCATCCTGGAATCTGTGCATCACCAAATATTCAGTGATAAAGACATTTTCTTCCTGGCACATTACAGAGAGAAACTGAGACCAGACAGCTAGAAAGATAAGACACACTCTCCCTTCAGGAGCACATGCTGCTTTGGCAAACACAAATATCACTCACTCACACACACATGTACTCAAGCCTGTGCATAATTCTCTTGACAACTCCAACTTATAACATTAGCATATGAATGCCGAGGCTTACAGTGATATTCGCCCACCAAATGGAGTTTATAATATAAATGCAATGAAAAGTATCTGAAAGATTGCTCTTCATTCTGAATTGAGCCTGTCAGAGCCTGTATATGAAATATGTTGTACCTGTGTAGAATCGAGTATAAATATATTCTTCCTATATGCATCCATGGAGAAAAGCTGAGATGGTAGGACAATACTAAATTCATGCTTCCTTCCCATATAATTCATAAAATAAATGGCTCCAATTTCCCAACTTTATGTATGTGTATCTCTCCCTATTTCCAATATTTCATGTGTATTAGGCCAGATGTGATTTTTTCCCAAGGTCTTCCTGTCTTCAATCTATTTTTGTTAGATGTCCTTTTCCTAGCTGTCAAGAAATACTCACAACTTCAAGAGAAAGGTTTTACAACTATAGCCATAATCCATTCAAACCAAAATAAGGAATTATTAGTGCATGTGACATGTCTCTCCCAGGAGATTATGGGCTATTCAAGGGAAAAGAAATCAACATTTTTACCTCTAAAGTCATGACATCTTTTAAGTCCTGCACCCCCAAAATCAACCATTTGTGTATCATGTGATTCTGCTGGTTAGCAGGGTAGCTTTGTCCAGATCTTCACCTGCATGCACACGTGTGGCTCTCTTCATCTAGAATAGCTGGGAGGCTGCAAGTTTCCAGCTTTATGCACAGGTCTGCCAGTAGGTGTTGGCTATTGGCTGGAGTTCCTCCAACCTCTTCCACATGGCCCCTCATCTCCAGTTGACTAGACAGACTTCCTACACATTACCCCAGAGAGAAGATGAAAGACTTTTCATAACCTTCCTTCACCCAGCATCATATCTGCAAGCCTTAATGGTCAAAGCAAGTCAGAGGCCGAACCCAGTATGTTAGTTAGATTTCCATCATTGTGACAAAATACTATGAGAAAGACAGCTTAAAGGAGAAAAGTTTTATTTTGTCTCACACTTCCAGAGGTTTGGGTTCATGGTTGGCTGGTTCCAATTTTCTGGGGCTGTGGAGAGGAAGAATATATGGTAGCTGGGCATGGCAGAGGTAAACATCTCACCTCCTGGCAAGCAGGAAGCAGAATGAGAGAAAGAGGAAAAAAGGGTGTTGGGTTCAAGATACACCCTTCAAAGGCAAACCCCCAGTGACATCTCTTGAAACTAGGCCTCACCTTCTGAGGTTTCCACCTCTCAGTAGCACCTTTAGTACTACAGATTCAAACTATAACACCCAGGTTCAGAAGGGAAAGATAAAAATCACTTTACGGTGGGAAAACTGGCAGAGTCACCTGGCAGAATGGCATATATCCAGGGATAAGAGGCAATGTTACAGTCATCTTACAAATAATTTACCATTGCCAACCCAGGACTAAAACACATACTATGTGGAAGCCAAAATTATTTTTGGAGGTTTCATGTATTCACTAATTTATTCATTCATTAATTTAATAAACACTTGTCTAGTGCCTACAACATAATATATACATTTTAGGCTCTGAAAATAAAACCAACAAGCAGGCAGAACAAGTTCCTAACCTTATGTAATTTATAAATAATAAATACATGAATGAAAGAAACAGAATAGGCATTTAGGTGGAGCTTATAGAGGTAAGGATTTAAATTCTAAGCACTTTTCTTAGTTAAAGGTTTATAAATATTAAAATCCATGAATCCTTTCATGGAGTTGAAGGATTCAAGTCAGGGTTTTAATAAGGGACTAAAATCACTCACTGTTGAATCTCAATGTGTTGAGGCTGGAGAATAGAATTTTTTAAAAAGGCAATGTGAGTTATAGAAGCCAAAGGTACCTTCTCAGTTTTGAAAGTGGGAGACACCAAAATCATTGTATCAGTCAAAGGTCCTGCCCCAAAAGTAAGCACACTTGGCAGGAAATTCATAGAACTTATTGAAGATACTATATATAGTAGTAGGAGAAAACTTCAAGGAAATTACAACAACAGCAGGAAATCATTCCCTAGACTTCATGCAATAAAAAGAGGAAATGTTTTTCCCAGAGTTGAGAGTTGGCACTGTGGAAGGGAGAACCCTTAGCACAGACACTGCTGTGGATGTTCCCAAACACAGAAGCAACCCAACCCAACTGTGTCTCTCCTCTGCCAGTTTATTGCCTGCCTGCCTTTCATTATATCAAACCCAATCAGTAGACAAGGATGTAGTCCTCCACTGTACTCATTGTATCTTGGGTTGGTCATGATACCACTCAATACATAAAATAAAGTGCTTGTGCATGAAAGGAGTTCAAATTTGAGTTGCAGGAAACAATGGATTCACTATTGAATTTGTCAACTAGGATTAGGGTTATGGATCTCTGGTAAGCAACTGAAAACATAAATCTGGAGTTCAGGGAACAAAATCCAGATGAAAATACAGATGTAGAAATCATCAGCTTCAAATAGTTGTTAAAGCCATAAGAATGTGTAAGGTGGCTAAGACAGAGTATGTAGAGAAACACAAGAACAAAGTTAAAATTCTAGAAGCCTTGATATAGTAAAAGCATAGAGATGGAGACCGGTGGTAATGACAGAGAAAGGGCAATGAGAAGAGTTGGGAAAGAGCCAGAAAAGAGTGGAAACTAGAAATTTAAGGGAAAAGAGTGTTTTATGAAATTAGTCATACATATCAAATGTGATAGATCAATTGGAAAAGAAATTATTAAATTTCTTAATTGAAAGGCCATTGGTGATCTACATAGGTACAAAGGGTTGTCCACCACGAGGCTCCTGCTGTTAGTACGATTTGGCTAAATAAAACTTAGAATGTGTTCATTGTATCCATAGATGACTTTATGGTGAGTAGGATTGCTAGTGATTTTAAAATCAAGTCTTAGGATCAAAGCAAACAGTAAATGACTGGCTTAAAAATACACACATATCTATGCACATAATAGAAGTTACAAGGCATGTATACAGGTTATCACACAGAAATATATAACTATGAGAAACAAATGAATAAGTATAATTAAGATAAGTCCTTGGAAATGCATTATTTCCAAATCCATAAGACTGCTATTATCATAGATATTGTTTCATGTTTTACACCTTACAGAATAATTTATTAGGCTATCAACATATGACTTTCCCACTAGAAGTAATTTCTGCTATACATTTTTCAATGCTTAGTATGTGTAAGTGAAAATAAAATGGCTTAAGATAAGTTAACTTCAATTATTGAGTGTAGAGATTATTACATCATGTTCTATATGGTACACATATTGGACATTACAGGAAATCTCCTCCATTCAGTGTTTGCTATTTATTTTTACTGAATTTTTCAAAAATTTCAAGTTTCATATATCTGCCTGTTTGAATTTTCCTCAAAATAACTTGCATCTTATGAACTTTAAAAGCCTAGAGTCTTTTTTCTACATTTTGAAGACGATGAAGGGGAGGGTGAAGAGATACGAGAATAAAGGAAGAAAAGATGACACATAAATGTAATAGAGATGTCAGATAAAGCCCTTCCCCTCAAAAACTGAAACCTACTTGGCTTGGATCCTACCCCTTTCCTCAACTGCTAGAAGTTCACTTGTTCCCACAATTCCTGTCAAATCTACAGAGACTGTGATAGAAGTTTCCCCTTCCATCATTCTTATGGTCTGCTTTATTTCTTCCATATATCTCTCAGCTATATAGTTCAACACTTTCCTCAGTTTCAACAACAACAACAACAAATTGACTTATTCTAAGCACTTCACCAGTTTTCAAAACATTTACTCAGAGTAGGTATGAGTCTTATCACATCTCCCTGTCCTCATCTTCCTACCTCCATTCTCTTGCCTCCTGTCCCTCCAGACCATATACGGTACCCCAGAACTCAGCCTCAAAGATTTTCCAGAAGAGTAGCTTCTTCTATCCTCTTGAATCTTAACTTCAAAGAGGGGATGACGCACATCTTCTATGAAACTGTTATAAAAACACATCAAGCCTCTTAGCAGATCCAGGGCCTGAGCGGGGAAATGAACCTTTCTCTCCAGAAAAGAATGAAAAATCACATATATCCTTCATAAGATATCAGGGATCTGTGGTTAAATAGCTCACCCCAGGTCAAATTCTGTCCCCTAAAATGTAATAAACCCCCAGAGTGAAAATCTAGTGGAACAGAAGTTAGTCTTTATAAAGAAAACATTAGACATATTCTCCACATTTGTCATATATAAACATTTCAATGCAATTGCTCCAAGAAAGTGTACCTAAGCTACCAGAAAATGTTGTAAATTTGGAAAGGGAAATTAAAAGGCCATGTGCTACTTAAATTTATTTCCTGAGCCCTCAAGTATGTAAATGAGGCAAGAAGTGAAAAACAGCAGGTCAGGTTCCCACTTCTTCTATTGAAATGTTATCACAATTCAACAGACTAGAAAAGGGGCAAGTCTGTGATATGCTAATGACTTCAAACTGGGAAATGTGTGAGCTTCCAGACCTTGGGAAAAGCTCATTAAAGACTTTAGCCTAAGAAAAAGTTCACTTTGGTCTTTCATGTAAACTAGAACTTTCTTTATCCTTGCCTGTTTCCTGTTCTTATATGCTCCAAAAACTCTTTCTACAGTTTGGTCTTAAATTTTCTTCTTTAAGCCAAGATTTATATTTGCTTCCTTCCCAAGCAGTTTGTTTGCATCTTTCTTACCTTTGTCTTTTGAAGAGAAAATTGGTCTCCATTCATTTATTCCCTGCATTCTAACACTCGACCTATTAAGATTTTAATAGTTTGGGGAACAATGATACAAAGTATGATTCATAGGGATTGGAAATGATGCCTCAGCCATGGCATTTCTTTGCATCTTATTATCGTGGGAGAGAGTGATATTATAACCAGCTAATATTTATCCATTTGGGCAAAGGTTTATGCTGTGTCTTTGAAATTTAAATTCCTTAGCTTTTTGGAAATGAGAAACACTGTCTTCCATCTGATCTTTGTCTCCTTAATTGGGCCCTCTTCTTTTTCCTAAACATTGTTATTCCTAAGATTGCAACCATGGACAAGTTAGTTATGCACTCTATGCTCTATCCTTCTTTATTTTCCAAAATTGTGTGTGTGTGTATGTGTATAAGACCTGATGCTCAGAAAAGGGGGAGATTTTAGAAAAACAATTTGAGAAGAATTAGTTTAAAGAATTGCAATTAGAATATGTTGTCTAATAGTAAAAGGAGTCATAACCAGAATACATTTAGTATTTCTATTAGTCAACTTTTTAAAAAAATGAAAGATAATTTTAAAGCTAGAAATCAATAACAAAATACAACAAGAAAATTCTCAAAAGCTTTGGAAGAATTAAAACACTTCAAATAACCATGGGACAAAGAATAAGAGCAGACAAATTCTTTGCAAACACAGCAAATTAAAATTGTTGGCCAAAAAAGTGATAAAATCTGATAGCACTGTTCTTATTTTAAAAAATAAAGTCTGTAATTTGAATCCTTTCTACCAGACACAAAGAGAAACATCAACAAAAATAACCCTGCACATCTAGAAGGCTTACCTAGTATAGTCTTCAACATTCAAGGGAAAAAATGTACCACATTTACATTTATCAGGAAAATAAATTAGTAAACACTATCCACTATTTTCATCAGACCAGAATAACTATGAGACTTTAACCTGTCAAAAACACTAGCAAAGAAGAATATCATAGAACAAGCTATCATGAACACATGTGTAAGAAACACTCATATTAGCAACAAATAAAAAATAATTGGAGCAATATGTAAAAACAATAAGTATATCAGGACAAAGTGAGGCTTATATCAAAAATGCAAGGTTGGTTTAACACTAGAATAAATCAAAAGATATCACTATTAAACAGAATAAAGAAGGAAAACCATATGGTCTTTAAATAAATATTAAAATTTGAAAAAAATAATTCTATAAATTTAAAATATCAAAAATATTAAATGTATTTTTAAAAATGAACTTAAAATATCAGAATTAACAACTGGGAATATAATGTGAAACATGCATTTCCAAAAAAAACCAAAGATCATAATAAAAATTACACATTGAAAGCTTTCTTTATGCAATCAAAAATAAAATAATAATATTGGTTTTTTTTATTGTCCCATTGTTTTTATTTTTTTTATTGTCAGATTTTTTTTATTTTAATTTTTTCTCAAAAATTGCATTTTAATACATGTTATCAACCATAACAGAAAAAAAAACAAATTTTCAGAAGCTGTACACACTGTTCACTGAAAACATTTGTTGAGGCAAATAGAAAAAAATTGTTACAATTATAATTTTTCTAACTTGGCACAAAATTATAATCAGATTAAATTCTTCATATTAAACATCTTTATATGCACTTTCAATGAACAATATATATATATATATATATATAATTATATATATTTTTTATCAACCGTCTTTACTATACCCATTCCCCTTTCCTGCCCCCCGCCTCCCCCATGTCGCATCCAGTGTTTCTCTATTTCTCTTATGTTTCCCATTCCCACCTCCCTTATTCATCAGCATCCACTAATCAGAGAGACCATTCGGCATTTGGTTTTTTGGGATTGGCTTACTTCACTTAGCATAATGCTTTCCAATTCCATCCATTTGCC
>PVHX01022704.1:5552-27297 GCA_004024805.1 Geosciurus inauris
CCTGTAATCCCAGCACTTAGGGAGGCTGAGACAGGAGAATCGCGAGTTCAAAGCCAGCCTCAGCAATGGCGAGGTGCTAAGCAACTCAGTGAGACCCTGTCTCTACATAAAACACAAAATAGGGCTGGGGATGTGGCTCAGTGGTCGAGTGCCCCTGAGTTCAATCCCCGGTACCAAAAAAAAAAAAAAAAAAAAAAAAATGATCTATGTTTGTTTGGGTGGAATGGAGGCAGAACTTTGGAGACAGCATTGGTGTGGCCACAGGATGAATGGACCTGGACAAGAGCTGCCTTTCTGGAATTGAGATGAGTGAGAAGCAGACTTTCATGTGAACCCTCTGAGATTTCATTTAGCACAGCCAGTGTTACTTAAAGAATGCATGATCTCATATATTATTTACATTTTCTTAAGAAGTGATACCGAGATTTATTTAGAGTTAGGAAATTTCTCATGAATAGTCAGCTACTATTTGGGAAATCTGAGACTTAAATATGGATTTTTCTCACACTAGATTATTTGTTTTTTGTTGTTTTTTGTTTTGTTTTGTTTTGTTTTGTTCTGTTATCTTTTGCCATGTTATCAAATATGACAGCCTAGTATAGTCTCCATAAATCCAATCCCTAGAGTCAGAGAAGCCTGCATTCACAGCAATTCCAATATTCACCAGGTATGAGGACTCGGGAACATTTCCTAATGTTTGCTGTTTTTCCCATTTGTGAAAAGGAAATAACAAAATTTCCTCCTTTGTAGTGTTGTAAGAATTAGGTGTGAATATGTAAATTAAAGGCTCACAAGAATGCTTCATAAATAACCATAAATAGAGATGATTTGAAGTTTGGAATAAAGCCCCCCCAATAGTACACAATTTTCATTCCCTCCCAACTTTCACACTTACCTTGCCCATCTTTCTTCATTTATGATCCTAACTTACAAACTTTTCTTTTTTTTCTTTCTTTTTTTTTTTTTTGGTACTGGGGATTGAACTCAAGGGCACCCGACCACTGAGCCACATCTCCAGCCCTATTTTGTGTTTTATATAGAGATAGGGTCTCACTGAGTTGCTTAACGCCTCGCCGTTGCTGAGGCTGGCTTTGAACTCGTGATTCTCCTGTCTCAGCCTCCCTAAGTGCTGGGATTACAAGCGTGAGCCACCATGCCCGGCTCTAACTTACAAACTTTTCTTGTCCATTCTTCCTTCACTTATGTCAAGCTTTTTATATAAGCTTGATTTTCAAACTTGGCTACGTAGAATTAGTTTTTGGGCTTTTCCTTTTTGTTATTAACAACAAAAATAAATAAAAAATAAATATACAGAATTAAGATGAGAATATTTTAGGTAAAAATACATATAATAATAGTATGTGGTTAAATATGTATTCTCATATAAGTTGATTTTATTTGTCAGTCTTGTAAATAGTGGCTTGGGGACATAAGTATAGCAAGGAATAGTAACAGTGGCAATGACCAATATACAGCCTTACATAGGTGCCTACTATGACATCTTTAACACTAATTATCACACAGGGAGGAATGGTGGGCCAGCAATTAACATCAAGAGCAACAGTAAATAGCTGTGATAATTCTAGCTTTAAACAGCAGGTGTCAAGTATATTATCTACCATGTTAATAACCCAACAGCATGAATGGTGGTGTGTAGGAATTATACAAACTAAATAGTTCTAATAAATAGTAAAAGTACAATTCATTAATGAAGAGAAAAGAAAGAGAGGAAAAGTAGGAAGGAGAGAAAGTTTGAAATATTTAAAAAGTAAACGGAGAAGGAGAGAGGTAGCAGGTGATGGCTATAATGAAGGAAAAGTAAAAAATAACTGAAGGTAATAAAATGAAGAGAGAGGAAGAAGGAACTGCTGGGGTTACCAGCACCCCAGTAGAGCAGATTCCTGCTTGGAAATGTGAGCCACCTGGGAAAATAAAAAGTCTGAAACAATCAGTAAGGAATAAAAGACAAAGCCAGAAATTAGATTTAAAGCAGGGCACCTGATAGGTCTTCCAGCCCTGATAGGAACTTGAACTGGACAACTGAACAAGGCCTCAATCCTTTATTTAAGGGGAAGCTTTCAGTGTGGCAGAGATCTTGAAGTAAATAGGTTGTTTGGTGCTTGGCAGGTTACCCTCATCTCCTGGAAGCTGTGAGCTAAGCAGGGCAGGGCGCCAGGCCAGTGTGACCTGCCTGGGCTTTCATGAACTGAGGAATTTCACCCATGATTTCCCAGAAAAGCAGATTCCCTACCTTAAGGGCTCAAACAAACCCATAATTTATAAATGGCTCCCAATAGGGAACAATTGACATGGGCTATTAGAGTGGGAAGAGAGTGAAGAAGTAATAAGAGGAACAAAAACAAAAGTAAGAACAAGCAAATGAAAAACCACACTAAAAGAAGCCCACATAAAATTTTACTGCCCCAAAGTGAAAACAGGCAAAATAGCTAATGGGTTAAAAAAAGTGTTAAAATGAAAAAAAAATGTATATGTGTATGTGTGTGTATGTGTGTGTGTACATGTGCACACATATATATTCTAAAACCTATCAGCACAGTAAGTACACACACACACACACACACACACAGAGGTAAGCAGTGAATGAAAAAATGGATTAAAATTCTTAATGGAAAATTAAGGGCTTTTTTTCTGCTGAGGTCATCAAAGCTCTTGGCAAGCATGTGTGTTCATTGTCTATAATATTGCACTCTTTTTGCATTTTTTTGTGGGCTATGTACCCCTTAGATCAAGGGCTGGGGCTTTTAAATCTGTCTTCTTTGTGTTTCTCACCAAGCTGCCAGCTGATGTGGACTGGAAACAAAGCTGGTTGTAGTAGCTCTCAGCTTCCCTTCTCAAAGTATGGTAGGATACACTGGGGAGTACTGAGGGTTGGATTTTTTTTTTTTTAAAGACTAGATAGATGCACTCCCAGAATAGGGCTGATGCAGAATTATTAATGAGAAGTTCTAGCGGCAGGGGTGTAGTTCTGATGGTCCTTTGGAACACTGTTGGGAGGTATTTGAGATTAGAATCATATCCCTTGTTGCTGAGCAGATATTGATCTCTGCCAGACATCTGGGACTCAGGGGTTTCCTGCAAAATCCACTCAGTGTGGGAGACCCTCCACAGGTCTCACTGTTCCACCACTATGGATTTGAATTTCCCAAGATCAGATCTGAAATGTAGATATGCCTATCTGACCAGTTTCTGGCTTCTCCCCAGCTGACTGTGTGGGCTGCCAGAGACAAAGAGATATGGAGCCTCTCTCCTCTATGTATCCCCAGCTTTGATCGCCCTGGGCACAATTCTCCCTGTGCCTGTGTCAGTCATGCTTGTCCAGTATCGCTCTGGACCACAAGTGTCTGCTGGGGCAGGCTGGCAACATTCTTTATGTAGTCCCAGTCTCCTGCCACTGCAAGCTGCCACACAGCTGCTTGCAGATGGTTCCCTCGAAAGTCTGCTCATCTGCTGATAGATTCTGATCACTTTTAAATCATCAGCCTACCCCACTGTTTCTGGGTCAGTTAACATCAGCCTCCCTCTCTCTTCTACAGGTTCCTCTATGCCAATTTTATTCACAGTGCTTTCTTCTCTCTTTGCCTGTATGACACCTCCTCTCTTTAACAAACTGCTAGCACTAATGCTGCTGCCTCCAGCAAAGCCAGTGCATCTTTAATGGGTTATTTCTTGTTCTATGTTCTGCATTTCTGTGTCTCCATGATGATTTTACTCTTAAATTTCAGTGTTAAATTTTAGTGAATTCCCTGAGCTACATACCTTGCTGAGAAGCAATACTCCTGCTGCTTGAATCTCCAGCTGTGGAGCAAGTAGGGAGTGCCTCCTTCCTCTAATCCACCATCTTCCCTGCTCCCAGTGTTACTTTGCATATTATATATTAATTACACAGAGTAGATTGCAAAGGAAAAATTTATTAATTCTTACTTTTCCTCCCTCTATATTTTTACTAAATTCTTCTGGATCTTGGGTCTTTGTTCTTTGTTTATAGACCAAATTCTGTGGCTTTCAGAACTTTGCATTAACTATTCCCTTGTTTTTGACATAAACTGTCCTAGGACTTATACTTGATCCTCTAAGTATGGGTTAGTTTCTTTAATCCTATTGTAAGTAAAGCTTACCATGGAGACAGACTGCTGATTTATCTTTGAGCATGTAAGCTTAAAAATGTATTTGAAATGAATTAATTTTAAAATAGAATATATGAAATGCTAAAATTATGATTAAGTAAAAATTTAAAGTATGCAAAAATAAAAATATTTAAAATATGAAACAAAATCTTTAAAAATATTTAAAGAAAACGTTAACTAAAAAATTTATAGATTTAAAAAATAACTGCAAAAATTTTTCAGTTTTCAAGGGTGAATGATCTATATTCATTGAATGTAACTGAGAGTATTGTGCTGTGTCAAGCTAGAAGAAATATATTTATATAGAGTCTTCAATATACTTAGCAGTCTGCTTGGTGAATGTAATCCATATATTTATGATTCTTCAAATATCCAAATGTGTATATTTGTTTAATATATTGGACTTTATTCCTTAAAATTTAAAAATAGAACTTTACAGAAATCTAAAACATTTGGTAAATGATTTTTTAAAATTTCATGTTTTTCAGCCTGATTCTGTCAAATGTGGTGAAATCAAATTTTAAACCTTATCCAATAATGTTAACTTGTGTGTTCTGCAGGGGCAGTGGTTGCAGTCAGAGTGGTAATTTTGTAAAACTTATGTTTTTGATAATGGAAGCATCTCACTGGATGTGTGCCTGTCAGCAGTCATTATGTTAAGAGAAGCACCATTCTGGGATTCAGAACTGATGTCTGGGAGCAAAATGAACAGAACAGATAGGCACTTATGATTCCTAATGAGATATATTTTTACAATGAGACTTGAATTTCTAGAGGGAGATATTGGTAAGGCCATATCTAAATTCTATTCTCAGTCACATTAAAGTTCATATCATTGGAGGATAATTTGTGGGTACTACTGGCATAGACCTCTAATATCATGTGCAATTTCTGACTTCTAGAGAGGAAAAATGCATAACCATTTTAAAAATTTGAACTAAATTAAAACTGCCATAGAAGGGAGTGATTTATGGGGACACTGGCTAGAAGCCAGGTTGTAAGGATTTCTGTTGTTACAGATCTGGTACTAATTGTGTCATATGCTAAAACTGAGCACCCATTAGATTCTGAGTTTCTGAAATGTTGAATCTCTATTCAAGAAGTGATTACTGATAGTTTTGAATGTTTTATTAATTATTAATCAAAATTATTTGTATCTAGCTTCTGAAATTAACAATAATGGAACAAATAAATGAAGATACAAAAAAATTCATATCACTTTGAATTTTGTGCTCACTTTCTCTATATGAATTAGTGATTAAGATAGAATGGTTGAAATTTTTTAAAGTACAAATGCTTTAATAACTAAATAATAAACACTCTTGTGTTTGTCTTTGAACTACATGAACAGTAAAAAATGAGGTCTACTGTGCCACTATTGTGATTATAATGTGATTACTGATCAAAAAACTGTATTAGAATTATACCATAGTAGAATCAGCTTATGTGAAAGTATAAAACGGGATACAAGTAAAGAAAGAGAGTCATCAATGGAGGTATCTCACTGTTGATCTTCATGATTTTAAAAATAAACCTTTAAGTTCGAAAAATTTTGGTGCAGCTCTTTTGTTCAAGGAGATTCCTTAATGACATATAAATTATTTACTTTCTGCTTTCTAATGTTATATTTATTTATTATGCAACTCAAAAGATCATGTAGAAATGTATAAAATGCAATACCTGCACACTTATATATTATTCAGAACCATATTCATACAACAATCCTCAGATTATCTTGAAATTTTGAGGCAATACAGTAATAATGCATAACATAGTCACTGAGAAACAGGCATACTAATTAAGAAATTATATATGATTGAACTATATCCGGCATTCGGAATTTACAGACACACTAAGACATTCACTGAACACTAAGACATTAATTCACAATGGACTCTGATCTCCCTTCCTGTACATGTGCTCCCTTAAAAAAGTAAGATATTTTAACCTTTGCCAGCCTCCTATTACCTACTTGACTGAAGAAGTCCTAGTATTCCAGTATCTCAACAATAAAAGCAACATTAAGTATCTCTCATGTAAATATTCATATAATGAGACTTCTCTTTCTTCCACGTCTACTCTAAATGATTGCCTGGTGTTAAGAGAATTTTTCAAGGATGAAAACCTCATTACCACTCATGTAAACTCATTTTGTTTCCAGAATCTTATATTAGAAATTTCTGCCTATTCTAAGATATTTTAAAATATTTTTATTGTGATAAAACCTGCAGAACATTAATTTTACCATCTTAACCATTTTTAAGTATACAGTGATATTAAATACATTTATTTTTAAGTATACAGTTCAGTGATATTAAATGCATCCATATTCTTGTGTAATAATCATTACCATCCATCTGTATAATTATTTTATTCTTGCTTAGTTAAAACTGTATTCATTCAACAATTCCCTGTTTCTCATAACAACCATTATAATTTTCTCTTTGTATGGCTTTAACTATTCTAAGTATCTCAGATAAGTAGTATCATTCACTATTTCTGTGATGGTTAGTTTTATGTGTTGACTTGATTGAACTAAAGGATGTACATATAGCTGGGAAAACATTATAGCTAGGTGTGTCTGTGAGGGTGTTTCTGGGAGAGAAGAGTATTTTAAGCAGTAGAATGAATCAAGAAAGTCCACTTTTACCAATGTGAGTGAGCATCAAACAACCTCTTGAGGAATGCCTACAAATAAAACAAAATGACAGTGGTAAGGCAAATTCTCTCTTCCTATCTGTTTGTCCCTGAATTAAAACATCCTTCTTCTGCCCTTGAACGTTGAAGCTCCTGGTTTCCAGGCTGTGGACATTGAGAGATGCATTATTGCCTCTATTTCCAATTCTGAATCACACTACCATCTTTCCTACTTTCTCAAGTTATAGACAACATATTGTAGAACTACTTGTGTCCAGAAGTAGCATGATTTAATTTCTACAATAAATTTCTTCTTATATCTTTCTCAATATATATCATTTAG
This sequence comes from Geosciurus inauris, assembly GCA_004024805.1. Taxonomy (NCBI): domain Eukaryota; kingdom Metazoa; phylum Chordata; class Mammalia; order Rodentia; family Sciuridae; genus Geosciurus; species Geosciurus inauris. Next base: position 12,678 of record PVHX01022704.1, read on the forward strand.
GTTTTCTCTGAGGAATGTTAACAATATATTGTGTTTTTATGATTATCTTATTTTATTTAATATACTATTTTTAATACTCATCCATATTTTAGCATATTTCAGAATTTTCTTTCTTGTTAACATTGAATAATATTCCATTTTATGCATACATAAATTTTGCTTCTCAATTCATCTGTTGATGTACACTTGGATTGTTTTTACATTTTAAGCATTTGAATAATAGTGCTATTAATATGAGTATACAAATATTTCTTTGAGACTGCTTTTATTTGCAGGGAGAGACAAATACCCAGGATTCAGATTGCTGGATCATATAATTCTACTTTAAATTTTTGGAGGAAGTTTTATAGTGATTTCCATAGTTATTGTACTATTATTACATTCTCACCAATCATGCACAAGCCTTTTATTCAACAATTGTTATGTAATGTGGAATCACATTGTGGTTAATCTACATTTCCCTAATGATTAATGATATTGAACATTCAGCATCATTTCACATACTGATTGGCCAAACATATATATCTTCTATGGAGAAATATCTGTTCAATTTCTTTGTTCATTTTGACCCATGATAATTTTTGTTGTTGAATTTCAGGAGTTCTCTATATACTCTGGGTATCAATCCCCTATCAGACATATGATTTGCAAATATTTTCTCCCATTTGATAATTTGCAATTGGATTGCATTAGTAGTGTCTTTTGGTGCAGATTTTAATTTTTACAGTTTGTGTGTCTTTGATGTCATATCTAACTTACATTTTAGATATAAATTAAGTACCTTGAAGACAAAATATAGTTAAATCATATTTTTATTGAATACATATTGCTAACTTCTTTTGCTAGGAGAGCTTAATCTGTTTACATTTAGAGAAAGGAAGGATTTACTTCTGCCACTTATTTTTGTCATTGTTACTTGTTTTCTATATGCCTGATAGCTTTTTTCCTTCCCTCTTTTTTCTCTCACTCTTTTCCTACCCTCTAATCCCCAACAGTTGTGACATCAAATATCTGTTATACAGTGGGATATGTTAGATTGGGATTTCTGAACTGTATACTAGAGTGGTATTATATAGTCTTGTAACTCCCACTTGCATATGTTTTATTTTTCTTGCTATCCTCTCTCCTCGCTGTACTCTCTTCTTCCTCCTTACTGGTCTTCCCCAACTCTCTGTCGCTCTTTCTAGTAACAGCCAACTCCTCTTGGATTCCTTTTTTATGCTCTCTAAGATCTAATAACCATATTCTCACTTCCTACTACCCCAACATTCTATCCTACACCCCACCTTCAAGTTTCCCTAGCCCACCAACAGATACTATAGACCCTTGTGCAAACTTATTGGTTACATAATAGATTGTAAAGGAACACATAATTGTTGTATATTGTGACTAAACTGTAAATGTATTTGGGAGCTGTTAGGAGCTACTTGGATTGAAATTATATATTGCTTATATTGAGATCAATCAATATCAGTCTCCCCTTTAAAGGAGAGATAACGAAACCCTGCAGGGAAACTATACCCATATAGAAGCAAAAACTGTAACAACTTGATTTATGGGAGTAGAAGACAGACAACACTGTGGCCTCCCATCTACCAACATTCCACTGTCCCAGTGCAGTCATATGACCTACACAAACTTAACCAAGAGGACATTCATGACTTAAACAGATCAATTATAGGGAAGGAAATAGAAGATGCCATCAAGAGCATGCCAACCAAGAAAAGGCCTGGACCAGATAGATTCTCAGCCAAGTTCTACAAGACCTACAAAGAAGAACTAACTCCAATACTCCTCAAACTATTCCATGAAATAGAAAGGGAAGGAGCCCTTCCAAACTCATTATATGAGGCTAGTATCACCTTGATTCCAAAACCAGACAGAGACATGTCAAAAAAGGAAAATTTCAGACCAATATCCCTGATGAATATAGATGCAAAAATTCTCAATAAAATTTTGGCAAATCGCATACAAAAGCATATTAAGAAAATAGTGCACCATGATCAAGTGGGGTTCATTCCAGGGATGCAAGGTTGGTTCAACATACAGAAATCAATACATGTAACCCATCACATCAATAGACTTAAAGATAAAAATCACATGATTCTATCAATTGACACAGAGAAAGCATTTGACAAAATACAGCACCCCTTCATATTCAAAACACTAGAGAAACTAGGGATAGTAGGAACATACCTCAACATTGTTAAAGCAATATGTGCTAAGCCCAAGGCCAACATCATCCTAAATGGAGAAAAATTGTTCCCCTCTAAAAATGGGAACAAGACAGGGGTGCCCTCTCTCACCACTCTTATTCAATATAGTCCTTGAAACTCTAGCCAGAGCAATCAGACAGATGAAGGAAATTAAAGGGATATGAATAGGGAAAGAAGAACTCAAACTATCATTATTTGGAGACAACATGATTCTATACTTAGAGGATCCAAAAAGTTCCACCAGAAAACTTCTAGAACTAATAAATGAATTCAGTAAAATTGCAGGATATAAAATCAATATACATAAATCTAATGCATTTCTATACATCAGCAATGAGTCCTCTGAAAGAGAAATTAGAAAAACTACTCCATTCACAATAGACTCCAAAAAAATTAAAATAATTGGTAATCAAACTAACAAGAGTGGTGAAAGACCTCTAAAACAAAAATTACAAGACACTAAAAAAAGACATTGAAGAAGATGTTAGAAGATGGAAAGACCTCCCATGTTCCTGGATAGGCAGAATCAATATTATTAAAATGGCCATACTACCCAAAGTGCTATACAGATTCAATGCATTCCCAATTAAAATCCCAAAGTCCTTTCTTATAGAAATAGAAAAGGCAATCATGAAATTCATTTGGAAAAATAAGAGGCCTAGAATAGCCAAAGCTATCCTAAGCAAGAAGAGTGAAGTAGGAGACATTATAATACCAGACCTTAAACTTTACTACAAAGCAATAGTAACAAAAATGGCATGGTATTGGCACCAAAATAGACATGTAGACCAATGGTACAGAATAGAAGACACAGAGAGTAATGCACATAAATACAGCTATCTCATATAAAGGTGCCAAATATATATAAGCTATATATAAAGGTGCCAAAAGCATTCATTGAAGAAAAGATAGCCTTTTCAACAAATGGTGCTGGGAGAATTGGAAATCCATATACACCAAAATGAAACTAAACCCCTATCTCTCACCATGCACAAAACTCAACTCAAAGTGGATCAAAGACCTAGGAATTAGACCAGAGACCCTGCATCTAATTGAGGAGAGTAGGTCCAAATTAGGCCCCAAATTCCTTAACAAGATACCTATAGCACAAGAAATAAAAGCAAGAATCAATAAATGGGATGGACTTAAACTAAAAAGCTTCTTCTCAGCAAAAGAAACTATCAATGAGGTGAACAGAGAGCCTACATTCTGGGAGAAAATTTTTTCCACACACATATCAGATAGAGCACTGATCTCCAGGATATATAAAGAACTCAAAAAACTTAACACCAAAAAAACAACCCAATCAATAAATGGGCGAAGGAGCTGAATAGAAACCTCTCAGAAGAAGATATACAATCAATAAACATATATATGAAGAAATGTTCAACTTCTCTAGCCATTAGAGAAATGCAAATCAAAACTACCTTCAGATTTCATCTCACCCCAATCAGAATGGCAGCTATCCAAAATACCAGCAACAATAAGTGCGGACGAGGATGTGGTGAAAAAGGTACACTTAAACATTGCTGGTGGGATTGCAAACTGGTGCAACCAATCTGGAAAGCAGTATGGAGATTTCTTAAAAAACTTGGAATGGAACCACCATTTGACCCAGCCATCCCACTCCTTGGTCTATACCCTAAAGACTTAAAAAACAGCACACTACAATAAAGCAGCCACTTCAATGCTTATAGCAGCACAATTCACAATTGCAAAACTGTGCGAGCAACCCAGATGCCCTTCAATAGATGAATGGATAAAGAAACTGTGGTACATATACACAATGGAATATTATTCAGCAATAAAAGAGAATAAAATTATGGCATTTGCAGGCAAATAGATGGAATTGGAAAGCATTATGCTAAGTGAAGTAAGCCAATCCCAAAAAACCAAATGCCGAATATTCTCTCTGATTAGTGGATGCTGATACATAAGGGGGGTGGGAATGGGGAACATAGGAGAAATGGAGGAACTCTGGACGCGGCAGGGGGGAGGTGGGGGGAAGGAAAGGGGAATGGGTACATGGTTGATTGAGATCGTCATCACTACCCTTGGTGCATGTATGAAGACACAAATGGTGTGAGTTTATCTGATTTGTAACCAGAGAAATGGAAAAACTGAGCTCTATATATGTACTATGACTTGAAATGCAACTAAATAAACTAATAAAAAATAAAAAATAAAAAAGTTTTAAAAAAGCAAAGGGAGATCAGTAAAATAGAGGAAAGGGAAGAAGAGTGGGAGGAGGAAGTGCTGAGGAATGATATTGGCCAAATTATATTGTTATATTGTGTACATGCACTAATATGTAACAACAAATCCCACCATAATGTATAACTATAACATGCTAAATAAAAAATGGGAGAAACATGAAAGAAAAAAACAATGATCCAACAAGAGACTGCACTCAAGAGACTCATCTCATAGAAAAAGACACCCACAGACTGAATGTGAAAGGGTGGTAAAAAACATACCACTCAAATGAGCCCTGTAAACAAGCAGGGGTTTCCATTCCTCATAATGGATAAAGTGGACTTCAAGTCAAATATAGTGAGACGTGATAAAGAAGATCATTTCATACTGCTTAAGGGAACCATACATTAACAAGACATAATAATCATAAATATCTATGCCCTGAACAGTGGAACATCCACGTATATCATACAAATCCATTTCAATTTTGAGAATCAAATTGGGTGATTTTATCACATCTCTCTCACCACTGAACAGATATTCCAAACAAAAACTAAACAAATAAACCATAAAATCCAATAATACAATCAATAATTTTGAATTAACAGACATATACCTAATATTTTATCCATCAACAAGTGAATACACTTTTTTCTCAGCAGCACACAGATCCTTCTCTAAAATAGACCATATGTTATGCCACAAAGCAACTCTTGGCAAATACAAAAAATAAATAGGAATACTACCCTGCATTCTATCAGATCAAATGAATGAAATTAGAAATCAATACTAAAATAAAAATTATAAACTATTCAATCACCTGAAGACTAAATAATACACTATTGAATGACACATAAATAACAGAAGACATTATGAAGGAGATTAAAAAAAGATTCTTAGAGGTGAATGAGAACTCTAATACAACATATCAAAGTCTCTGGGACACTATAAAGGTTGTGTTAAACAAAAAGTTCATTTCACTGAGTTCATTCATTAAAAGAAAAGAAAATCAGCAAATAAATGAACTGAAATTACATCTAAAAGCTCTAAAAAAGAAGAACAAATCAACAACAAAAGAAGTTGAAGACAGGAAATAATTAAAATCAGGGCTGAAATCAATGAAATTCAAACAAAGAAAACAATTCAAAAAATTGACAAAGCAAAAAGCTGATACTTTGAAAAAATAAATAAAATTGATAAATCCTAGCCATTCTAACAAAAAGAAGGAAAGAGAAAACTCAAATTACTAAAATTTGTGATGAAAAAGGAAATATTATGACAGACACTATTTAAATGAGAAGATAATTAGGAACTATTTTGAAAATCTATACTCTAGTAAAACAGAAAATCCCAAAGACACTGACAAATTTCTTGATGCATACAATCTGCCCAAACTGAATCAGGAGGAAATACACAACTTAATCAGATCAATTTCAAGCAAGGAAATAGAAGACGCCATCAAAAGCTTACCAACCAAGAAGACCATGAGACCAGATGGATTCTCAGCCAATTTTCACAAGACCTTCAAAAAATAATTAATACCAATACTCCTTAAAATATTCCATGGAAGAGAAATGGAGGAAACCCTTCCACACTCATTCTATGATGCTATTATGACCCTGATTCCAAAACCAGACAAAGACACATCAAAGAAAGAAAACTTCAGACCAATATCCCTGATGAACACTGACACAAAAATTCTCAATAAAATTCTGGCAAATCACATACAAAAATATATTAAGAAGATAATGCACCATGATCAAGTGGATTTTGTCCCAGGTGTGCAAGGTTGGTTCAACATATGGAAATCAGTAAACATAATTTCATCACATCAATAGACTTAAAAATAAGAATTATGATTATAGATGCTGAGAAAACATTTGACAAAATACAGCACCTCTTCATGTTCAAAGCTATCTCTGCAAAGCTATCTTTTTTTTCTCTTTTTTTGATACTGAAATTGATATTTTCCCTTCATGTCCTTTGTTGTATATTCCATAACTATTTCCTTTGTGATTGCCATATGGATTATGTTATGGCATAGATTTGGTGTCCTCCAAAAGCTCACATGTGAGACAATGCAAGAAGATTTGGAGGATAAATGATTGGGTTATAGCCTTAACTTAATCAGAGAATTAATCCCAGCTGGGATTAACAGTGGTAACTGGAGGCAGGTGGGGTGGGGCTGGAGGAAGTGGTTCATTATTGGCATGCTATGGGGTATATATTTTGTATCTAGAGAGTGGAGTGCTCTCTCTCTTTGCTCTCTGATCACTATAAGAGCTGTTTCCCTCTGTCATACACTTCTTCCGTGATGTTCTGCCTCACCTGGAACTCTGAGGAATGGATACTGCTGTCTATGGACTGAGACCTCTGAAAACGTGAGCCCCTAAATTAACCTTTCCTCCTCTACAGTTGTCCTAGTTGGGTCCTTTAGTCACAGCAGTGAAAAAGCTGACTAAAACAGATTACATTTAATATACCAAGATTTAGCACTCTAATTTGAATTTATACTAGCTTAACTATTGCAACACACTGTTACTCTGCTCATTTTCTGGTATGCTTTTGCCCCTTTTCTTTACTGATATCACAAAATTACACCTTTGTACTACACTTCCAAAAGCACACACTAACTTCATTTCATAATGTATTAATCTATTACATTATAGAGAAAACAACATGTTTTTATAAATAAAATTATAAGATTAGATTTTAGAGCATTTTTAAGTAAATATTTATTTCTCAAATCATGTTGAAACAAAAAGTGGAGTTACAATTATTGCAATAGCACCAAATTATAAAAATACTTGTGTATTTGCCTTTACTGAGATTTTGTTCTGCATATGGCTTTGAGTTCTATTATTTTATCCTTTAAACCTGTAGGACTCTTTTTATGACTTCGTGTAGGACAGATCAAATGATAATTACCTTCCTCAGATTGTGTTTATCTGAGAGTAGTTTGATTTTTTCACTATATATTTGAAGGAGAGTTTGCTTGACCTAATTTTTTTTAAACATTCTGACTGTGTGTCAGCCCATTTCCTTCTGGTTTCTAAGGCTTCTGATTACAAATCTACTAAATCTGCTGAAAATCTTATCGAGCACTCCTTGCACATAAAAAAAAAAGAAAGTGTTTATCTCTTTGACTTTGGCTTTTGACAGTTTCATTATAAGGTGTCTCCGTGTGGCTCTTGTTGAGTACATCCTACTTGGAGTGTATCAGGCTTCTTGGAGTTTTATAATCATGTCTTTAACCTAATTTAGGACATTTGCCACTATAATTTCTTCAAATATTGTCTTTTTCTCTATCTTATATCCTCTTGAGACTCCCTGAATATATATGGTGGTCTTCTTGATAATCTCAGAGGTCCAAGAGGCTTTCTTCACTTTTATTCAACTCATTATTGTTTCAGTTTAAGTTTTATATGTCTTTATTAAAATTTTCATTTGTTCATATATTATTTTCTTGATTTTATGCTCTCTTCTAGTTTTTTGGACCTTTTTATATGGGTGTTTTAGTCCTTGTCTAATAGGTCTGCCATCTGGGCTTTTTCAAGGACAGCCTTTATGTTTTGTTTTGTTTTTTTCCCTTTGAGTAGGTCATGCTTCCCATTAACTGTGTATGGTTATGACCTTTTTGTTGAAAACTTGTCATTTGACTTTAATAATGTGATAAATTTGGAAGTCAGAGTCTTTGCCTTCATCAGGGAGTGCCATGTTTTACTTTTGTTTTTGATGAGTATGGGCTATCTCTTTGCTGAGAATCAGCCTGAGTAATGAACTTAACATTTTTCTAGGTTTATTTCCCAAAACTCTGCCTTCTCTTGAGCATGTGTGGTTAATTTTCAGTTTTATCTGTGTATGCTAATCTTTAATGTTTGTTTTCCAAAAGGAGGAAAAGAGAAATGAAGTAAAGGAAATGGCAATAGCCCTTTCAATCCCCTAGAATTTACCTCACTTGGATGGTGAGGGACTTGCCTCAATGAGGGGTATAACAATGGCTGCCCATGTCTGTGTCTGTACCTCTCTGATCAGAGACAGGAATCTGCTATCAGAATATGGATCCCAGATATTTGGAAGCTGAATGCTTATTATTCACCCTGACTTTTATAATATGCTCCAGAAATCCATGTCTCCCATTGGACTGAGTGGGAATTGGTAGCTAAGGCTGAGCTAAAGGAAAAAAAATGACCAAAACTTGTTGTGATTTATTATACAAGCCTTCCTCTGGAAGTTACAATTCTTCAGTATATTCCAGAGTTGTTTCAAAACAGATACATCAAATTCTGCCTGAACAATTAGCTCAGGGAGGAGACAGATTCCTACTGCTTCTTACTCAGCTAATGTCCTAAACTAGAAGTTCCTTTGAAGTCTGTTTTAACTATAGAAAATGGGGATAATGACATATGCTTTGACATCACAAAATTAATATAAGTATGAAATGAAGCAATGAGCATAGAATATACAAGATATACAATGAAGACATATATCTGTATGATATCACTATGAGTATGCACAGTGTGGTATGTAGTATTCACAGGTATTAGTTTCCCCATTGTCATTACACTTGCTCAGGTGCCTTGCTTTGGCTGATAAAATATGAATAGAAGTGATGTGTAAATACTGGGCAGGAATTTTAAGAGTCCACTTACATTGTATTTATTTTTGCAAACATGGCCATTTATGTTTTTAAACTGTGCCAAATGCCTACATCCCAGAGTAAATATTACATGGAGTAGAATTACTGCTAACTTGCTGTAGACTTGTCCCAAGTGCAAGAAAGAAGACTTTGTTATTGAAAAAAAAAGAGATTAGGGGTGATTTTATCTTTTCATAATAGGACCTATTCTATTTTGAGTATTACGTTCTTTATTCTCCTTGACTATATCTTTTCACTATAGGGCACCTGATACAGGTTTTCATTATTCTACATCTGTCCCCAAAGAAGTAAGAAATGTCTTTTTTTCCTGAATTGATTTTTTTCCTGAAACTGGAAAGTTTTAATAATGATATGAAGTTAAGAAGATTTTCCTTGGCTTACTTAAGGATATGTTGACCAGGAAATACCTAAAACTTATGACCTGTTCCAAGTAAGAACCAATTTAACTCTTTGTAAATTGTAAACTGTGACCATTTCTTCTACTATTAAGAGAAGAATAAAAATACAGTTTATAAACATTGAGACTGGTATGGAAAACTAATGTATGGCAGAATTCAGCACAATGAGGTTCTGGACATATGTACTCTATAACTTAAATGATGTTGGAAGGTAAAATGTGAATTGTTAAGTTAATAATAATAATTTCAACTTACAAATATGAAGGTGAATGTGTTAAAACCAGCATAAACTAGAAAAATTAGAAGAAATACTAAAAAAGAAAAATGATGATATATATCACTTATTGAGCAATTAGAATATTCCTACCTGTAGCTTGCCTTGTATCATTCAATTCTTTCTGAAAGCAATGGAATTAAATTTGTTTATATTTATTCATTCACCTGTTTATTGTTTTTGCTTTACTTCATTTTTTGAGAAATGGACTTGCTACATTGCTTGGGTTGGTCTCAAACTCCTAGGCTCAAGTGATCTTTGTGCCTCAGCCTACCAAGTAGCTGGGGCTACAGGTACACACTACTGTGCCTGCATTAATTATATTTTAAATTTTGTTTTATGCATAAATCAAGGCTTCAGAAAGTTATAGAAGTTGCCTAAGTTTACATATCTGACATGTAGAAGATTCAGGATCTATGCCTAAGGGTATCTCTCTTTAAAGTCTAGATCTCCTGTATTTACAAACTATATTTACTGTCTCTCTAATGTAGAATAAGAAGTAAGTCTGAGAATTGATACATTTCATAAGGAGGATCACAAAGCCTGGATTAGTTTATCAAAGCTTGCTTAAAGGAGAAAAGCTTATATGGTTACCTAAGTTCAGCATTTTTTGAAAGTCCTATTCTGTAGCATACATGTTTTGAAATGTGACTCCATGTATCATAATAAAAGTGCTGTATTTCATGATAAATCTTATAAAATTTATGTCTATTGCTTAATGGTACCACTTTAGATGTATGCATAGTTAGATGTAGTTATAGATAAGCCCCTCCTTAATAATTTGTTCCTCCTTGCCAAATAAATACTTTACATAGGTGAAGCAATATGGATAATCTCTTTTCAATGTTGCTATACTTAATTTCTAAGTGTTATGATTTTTAAAGTATGTTAGCCCCAAGCCACATGAATAAAATATCAGGGTACATTTTAACTGCGGTTTGTTTTGTTTTCTACTCTAACTTTAACAATTTGAGTAGTGCCTGATGTATAGTAGTGCCTGGGATAAATATTTGTTGAATAATCTTGACCACCTGTGTAGTTTGTGTTACTACTACTACCTCAACCACAAACTTTTTATACATTCAAACCTTATTATCATTATAGCTGGGTCAATATACCTCATTTATTCAGGGAAGTGAGCTTGCTCTAACAAAAATCAGATATAGATATGTCTTCAAAGTTTTGTTTTATTTTGGGGTGAGCATATGCACTTAAAAGACTAAATGAACTGTTTAAAAATGTAAGCAATTGCACCGCACTTTCTGTATCCATTCATGTGTTGAAGGGCACCTAGGTTCATTCCATAGTTTATTGTGAACTGAGCTGCTATACACATTGATGTGGCATCATCACTGTAGGAGGCTGATTTTAAGTCCTTTGGGTATAAACAGAGGAGTGGGATAACTGGGTCAAATGGTTATACCAGTCCAGATTTTCTGAGAAATCTGCATACTGCTTTCCCATTTTTTGTAACTTTGGGCCATGATTGGTCCAAGACTGTATATAAGCTTCTGTACTTTCTGGAATAAATGGTGTTTCTGTGTCTAGCTCCGGAAGAACAGTGTACCTTCCCCAGAGTCTTGGTGGAGTGACTCCGTGGACTGCCACCCCAAAACCTTGTCCCATGAGACCCCACTGCATCCTTCCCCCAGGACCCCTTTTTGTCTCTCAGGACCCCAACTCATCGAGCAGATCCATGAGGCATGACTTCAAACAATGCTTTATCAGGACAACCTTTTGCTATGGAACAGCTTGACTGTAAGGAATTTGAATTTCCCACTTGGAAAACAGACAAATGCTTTAACAAGATTTTGGTTAAATGTAGATGTGTCTGGAGGAAATACACATTTTTTTTAAAAAAGAACTCTGACATATTCATAAAAACCTTACCTGAACTGAAATTATTATTGGGTGGCTGATAATTGACATAATATTATCACTGCAAGTTTTTTTGGACAGAGCTGGTAATAAAAGCAGTAAACCAAAGGGATAAAAATTGCTTCTATGTCAGTGGCTCTTAATAGGCATAAAACTGGGCTGAAAATTGTTATAATACTCAAGTCAACATACTAGATTGTTTAAAACTAAAAGCTTTTAGGACATATCAGTAACCTGCTGACCTAAATACAGCCTTACAATTTAAAGAAATGAGTATATTCAGACAGATAATTAACTTCCTATATAGAGAAATTTACTCAGTGTCTTTAAAAATTTATCATGATATGAGGTTTTACATCTGAACAGATCATATTTTCATCAGATTTTGTAGGAGATCAAAAGAAAACAAAAACAAAAAACAAAACAAAGCTATGGAAAAGAAATCACAACAGAAATTGCTTGAAATTGCCTTTTGGTTGATGGAATAAATTTATTATTGATTTTGCCCTTCTGTAAGAAGGAAAGGTTAATGAAAACAATCACATGGCTTTCCTTTTTAGGTGCATAATATGTAATACAGAAATGGTATGATATGTTTCTCACTCAAAATATGATACATCAACTTTATACATCAACTTTAAAATATTATACATCAACTTTATATGTTATTATGATAGGGCTTATGTTATGCCATAATGTCTGCTTGCAAGATCTTATGCATTCATAAGACTTGCTGGTTTGCATTCTAGGCTGCATTATTTAATATGGAAACTACTATTTATTTGTAGGCAAAAGAAGAAATTTCTTTCTATGTGAACTGGAACAATTTGGCAGAGAAACTGATGGGAGTAATTATGTTTTCTCTGTTTTTGAAGGTAAAAAATAAAATCACATAGGGGCAAATTCACATAGATCCAGCAATCTAGTATTTTTTCAAAGAATGTATTAGTAGATAAAAGAATTGCTCATGTATTTTAAAGGTTACTAATATATATATAAAATGTAATTTTTCATCAGTCTTTCAAGATTATTATCAATATATTTTAGTTACATAAGCTTTTTCAACAAAGTTGTTACTCTTTATCTGTTGAGTAGAATGAAAAACTTAAGTAATGAGTTAAGAACTTCTGTAAGAGTAGATAATTTCATCTATATATGAAAAGATAATTAAGGAAGGCTTTATTCATTTATTTTATTTTTTGGTTGGTTTCAGATTAATATGATTCTTTATTCTATTTTTAAAAAATTCATCTTTCTAACTAGAGTTAGTATTAGGTATTTATATACAATTTTCAAGATTATTTATTGTATTGCTTTATCCTTTACTAAAGAAATGTACCACAGCAACTCTCTTTGAAGTTAAACTAATTTGTAATGATTGAAAAGTAATTTTTTTTATATGTGAAAATTCTTTGTCTAAGTTTGTGGCAAAGTCCCCCCAAACAGAAGGAAGAGTTAGATATAAATTACTTTTGGAGAGCTGTTGGACAGAGCAGCAACAGAAAATTAGAATTATTTTTGTGGAAAAGCATCTCTTCTTGCTCTATGCTCTTTTTATTCTTAACTTTGACTTTTATACCATTTTAACTATCCATTCTTAACTTCGACTTTTATACCAAAAAATGTATCTGTGAAGCAGATGAGCCTGTTCAGATTTGTCCTAGTCTGCAGCTAATCAGTTAGCAAAATCAAATAGAACTTATCTGCTAAAATTCTCTTTTCTATATTGATATTTAACTTCATATAAGAAAGTCACTAATCTTAGTAAGATATGTAATTGATTGATACTGAAGTTTATAAATGAAAGTGTCTGAACATATTCAAATCATAAAATATTGAGTAAAGGGAAAAGTTATCTGGGTCAATATTAAAAATTTCTACCCATATAGTTCCTAATTTACATTTAATTGAAGTCTTCCCCACTTGCACATCAGAAGTGGAATTATTGAATGAATTAACTATAGTTTTTGGAATACTCTTAGATGCAGCAGTTAAAGCAGGATCAACTGTAAGGTCAATTCAGTACATAAGATGTGACAGAGGCTACTAAGAGAGTTGTAGTTCCCCCTTATTTATCAAGTGCCTTGCCTGGAAACATTCAAGGCAAAAAGTAGAATTTGTGATCTAGTGGAAAGACCTTTTACCTGAACATCAGAAAGTCATTACCAGGCTATGGTGGTAGTTAACATCTGTTTAATGATAATGATGTGCCAAAAAACTGAGACAGTAGGGTTTTACACTACAGGCATCATCTCACTTAAATCTTGCAAAATTTTTACCAGATTCTTTTATTACTAACCTACTTCACAAGATGACAAAACTAAGTTTTAGAGTATTATGCAATTTATTGAAGATCATATATTAAGCCGTTTAATGAGAATTGGATCACATTTGTCCAACCTAAAAGTTTGAATTTCAAAGCAATATATTATAGTGCTGCCTGGAGGACATCGGTTCTAATAACTATTTTTTTTCTTCATTTGTGATTTTGGAAAAGATTTATCCTTGGTTCTCAAACAATGGTTTTATGCATTCATTTTAATTCTAAAATTGTAGATGTCATCAGGCAAGTATATAATTATTTTAGGGAGGATGATTCTGATATACATAGATTTGGGTTATTAGTACAGGTTATAAGGATGAACTTAATTTAGACTCTGACTAGGCTGACAGCTCACAGAGGTCAAGCAAGGTTGCATTTTTTACTGCAGTTTTCTGCATTTATCAAATTATTTTGCATCCTCAATGCCTTGCTGAATACTCTTCTTTAGTTAGTGTATATTCAGACCCTCTGGGGGCTTTGGAAACCTGTGTGACAATTGTATATTTCTTCTGACATTGAAAGAACCACTCAAAGTTAAAATATTATTTTCTACTTTGCTCAATGTTTTTAAGGACATTAAAACTTATAGAAGTTCTAATACAGTGTACGATAAAATGGCTCTGGTGATCTGTGCAGTTACACTGGTGTGAATAGAGGTTTTGGCATGGTTTACTA
>PVHX01022705.1:0-27147 GCA_004024805.1 Geosciurus inauris
AAAACAAACTTTTGACAAGAAAGACTGAGAAAGGACCTGAAGGAATTTCTGGGGAGATGGAAATATTTTACATCTTGAGAGAAGTATGGATTATATGAATGTATGCATTTTTTATAACCGTTCAAACTATATACTTCAAATCTGTGTGGCACTGTATCTAAGTCACACTTCAATAATAAAACCTGAAAAAAAAATACAAATAATTTCTAACATATTATAGAAAATTTGACTAACTACCTATAATCTTCTTATCAGAGTTACCAGTTTTCTTCCCTTTTATTTTCTCTAATTATATCAGTTATTGATTGTTTCAGTCAGCTCTTTGGTGCTGTGACCAAAAAGATCTGACAAGAACAGTGTCGAAGAGAAAAGGTTTATTTTATCTCACTGTTTCAGAGATGTCAGTCCATACACAGCCAACTCTTTTGCTCTGGGCGGAAGGTGAGGCTGAACATCATTGTGGAAGGGCATGGCAGAGGAAAGCAGCTCAGGATTAGGCAAACAGGAAGCAGAAAGAGGGAGCAGAATATAAACTCCAAAGTATACCCCCAGTGACCTACCTCCTCCATCTACACCCTACCTGCCTACAGTTACCACCCAGTTAATCCATACCAGTGAATTAATCCACCAATTATGTTACAGCTCTCATAATCTAATCCTGTCACCTGTGGAAATTCTTGCATTGTCTCACACATGAGCTTTTGCAGGACACTTCAGATCTAAACCATAACATTGATACTGTACCCACCTGTTTGTATTCTGCCTTTTAAACTTAATGTATCATAAGCATATTCCTGTATCACTTTACAATAATGATTTGAAACTCTTCTACTGTCCCACAGACAGGCTTGGAGAGCACTCCCTGTGTCTCCCAGGCAGGGTGTGCTCACTGCCTCTGGGGTCTGGCCATTCAGATGCTGAGGTGTGTGGCTGGGCCATGACCAGGAGTGCCAGATCCTCATGGCCATTCTGCCTTTCTCTGTGTTTGTCTCTGGATTTAAAATTTATTTATATCAGTAAACAGATTAATTTAATGTAAATATGATTTTAAGATTATATAGCATTACAAAGTATGAGATGTACCATAATTTACATAACCTTGACATAAATATTTAGTTGAACTTCCTTGTACATAATTTTTGAAAATGATGTTTTATTTTGAAATAAAATTACTAGAGCAATACATAGGTATAATGTTATTAAGATGTTATTTGTATACAATAAAATACACTCAGCGTATAATTCAATATTTTGACACATGTACATGTATTAGTTTTATGTCACTGTGACCAAAATACTCAACAAGACCAACTTAGAAGTGGAAAAGTTTATTTTGAGTTCATGGTTTCAGAGATTCAGTTCATGATCTATTGGCTCATTACTTTGGGCCCAAGATGAGGCCAGACATGGTGGTAGGGTGTAGCAGAGGAAAGTGCTCACTTCATGACAGCTGGGAAGGAGAGAGTGAGAGCAGGCAGGGGGAGCAGTGAGGCACCAGGGAAATATAAATCCCAAAGATATGACCCAATGACCTACTTCTTCCAGTCAACCCCCCCCCCCAGTTAACACCCAGTTAGTCCTTTCAAATTATTAATCTATCAAATGGATTAGTCCACTGATTGGGTTACAGCTCTGGTGATCTAATCATTTCACCTTTGATCATTCCTGCAAGAACACAGGAGTGTTTGGGAGATACCTTATATCCAAACTATAATAGTACACCTGTGAAACCAAGATAATGAACACTCAAGATAATGAACATATCCATTATCTTCAAAAGTTGCCTCTTGCCCTTCATGAATCTCTATATCCCTGCAGCTCCCCACCCAAGAAATTAATGACAATGATTTCTGTCTCTATAGATTAGTTTGCATTCTCTAGAATTTCATTCGTATTAATGGAGTCATACAGTGTGTATTTAATACAGTTTGTATTTATTTCTGTTTTTTTTTCACTTTACATAATTATCTTGAGATATATCTATGTCTTTCATGTATCAATATCCTTTTTACTTTTGAGTAGTATATCATTGTATTAATATTCCATAGTTTATTCCCTTGTTAATGTAGATTATTTAGTTTTTGGCTATCACATATAAAGCCACTATGAACATTTTTATATAAGTGTTCATGTGCATATCTACTTTCTTTTTGTGGAGCTGTGGATTGAACCTAGGCCTCATGCATGTTAGGCAAACATTTACATTCCCATCCCTTACTCTCATTTTTCTTTGGTAAATTCTTGGGAATGAAATGGCTGAGTCATGTGATAAGTAAATGTTTATTTGTTAATGAATTTCTAATATTTTTTTTTCAAATTAACCTAAAAAAGTCTTGTTCAGGTATAAATTTTATCAGCATTGTATAAAAAATCATTTCTTACACCATTGTCAATGCTGGGAATCATTTTTAACATCGCCATTTTAATATGCCTTTAAAATTTTTCCTGTTTTATTTATTTAAAAAAATTTTTTTTTAGTTGTTGATGGCCTTTATTTTATTCATTTATTTATGTGCGGTGCTGAGGATCAAACCCAGTGCTTCACACTTGCGAGGCAAGTGCTCTACCACTGAGCCACAATCCCAGCCCAAAATTTTTCCTGTTTTAATTGATCACTAAAGGAGTTTAATTTTTTGTAGGTTGTATTGCTATTTCATCTTTTTTTCAATGTTTGTCCATTTATTCAGTTGGAGTGCCTATATTTTTCTTTTTGGTACTGGAGATTGAACTCAGGGGCTCTCGACCACTGAGCCACATCCCCAGCCCTATTTTGTGTTTTATGTAGAGACAGGTCTCCCTGAGTTGCTAAGTGCCTTGCCATTGCTGAGGCTGGCTTTGAACTTGCGATTCTCCTGTCTCAGCCTTCCTAAGTGCTGGGATTATAGCCTTGCGCCACCATGCCCGGCCTATATTTTTCTTATTGATTTGTAAATGTTCTTTCTGTAGTGAAGAAACTTTTAAAAAATTGTTCTCACTCAAGGTGTCTTTCTTTTTTCTTTTCTTTTTCTTTTTCTTTCTTTCTTTTTTTTTTTTTTTTTTTTTGCAATACTGGGTATGGAACCCAGGAACACTCTATACCTGAACTACATCCCCAGCCCTTTTTTATTTTTTTATTTTGAGATAGGTTCTCATTAAGTTGTAGAAGCTGGCCTCAAACTTGCAACAATCATCTTGCCTCTGCCTTCCGAGTCCCTGGGAGTACGGATGTGCTCGATTGTGCCAGATTAAGGCATATTGCCTAGCCCCAGTGGTAGAACTAGTAAATATGGTATTTCAATATAGTAGATATATTCTTTAGGAAACAATGTGTTTATAGTAATACAATTAGTTTTAAAATACTTCTGTGTGTTGTTTAAGGAAGCAAAGATTCAAAATGCTCAGCATCAGCTTCTATGCAAGTATAAGGAATGAGAACAACTCATGAAAAAATGATGCATGTACCTGCTTTCTAAACTTCTCTTTGTCCTATCTGTTTTTCAGGCTCATGAGTACCCAGGTAACCTCAGCATCATTTCTGTCATGTACTCTTGGTTGTTAACATAAGAATTTCACCTCTCCAGTGTCTCTCATAATCCCTTTTTAAAAAATTTTGTTAGTGCAGTATAATTATGCATACTGGTTGGATTCCTTGTTGAATACTCATACCTATAGGCATGCACAGCGTAATTTGGTCAATCTCATTCCCCACATATACTTTTTTTTTTTAAATATTTTTTTAGTTGTAGATGAATGCAATATCTTTATTTTATTTATTTATTTGTATGTGGTGCTGAGGACCGAACCCAGTGACTCACGCATGCGAGGCAAGCGCTCTACCACTGAGCCACAGCCACAGCCCCCCCACATATCCTTTTTTTCAATAAACACACTTAAAACATGTGCCAGATGTGAGTGTATATTTTAAATTCTCACTTTAAAAAATTCATATTGCAGTAAATAAAAATAATTAACTACCAGTGAGTGTTTTTATGCACTACATGAATCATTACATTTCTCTATATTTATAAATATCTTATTAAGTTGTGTATACTTTATGGAAACTGCTAAATCTTTCCAAACTCTTCCCAGGATCTGCTCTATACTTTTCTACTCTCCTAGTCTTGCCCACCAACTCAATCCACTGAGCTGTGTAACTTTGGGCAAGTCACATGGCATACTGAAGTCTGAGTTTCCTCATCCATAACATAGGAATACAACTAGTCTCTGCCTCAGAAGGTCATTATGAGGATTATCTTAAAGAATATACATAAAGTAAATTATCTGGCACATGGTAAATCTTCAGGAAATTGAAGCAGAAGCCTTCTGAGATGTTTTTTTCTTCCTTAAAACTTTTTGAAGAAGTCCAGCATTTGGTGTAAAAGTAAGATAAAAATGAATTACATTAGTATCTCAAGTGTTGCTGTAGTGGCACCGGCTGCTTTAGCAATGGGCTCTAGAAGGAATATAGGAAATGTCTTCTGATTTTTGTGGCAGCAAGTCTTGGATTGATTTACTGAGATAAAATAGTGATCATCCTCTGCCCATAACTGATGCTCAGGTCAGACTCCTTTGAGCTCTTTTTCTGTCTTCTTTTATCCTTCTCAGCTGAGTTCCAGAAGCTGGGGGTCCAGTGTTTTTACCATAATTCTGGTCTGGTGGGTTGGGCCAACGTGATATTCCTCTGCTGCTTGCCATCTCAGCTGCCTCACATCTGCGTACAAATTCAAGCCAGTCTTGAAAAGGCCTGCATTGTGTACAGCTTTGTAGCTGCCATCCCAATACCCAGGTATCTTGTTAGGACAAGAACAGAATTGGTAGAACTGCTGTTTGTTTCCTTGTCTCTGACTACTGCTTCTCCCTTGGAGTTGATTATTCCCAGTAATAAAGACAAGGCAGCTTGATCTGTAGAAAGACCCAGCCAGCCTTTCTAATTGTGTCTTCCTCAGTTTCCCATAAATTGCACTTGTGGGTGGGATATTTTGTTTGCTGTATGAATGTTGAGGATTTGTAATAGCACATTGCCTCCTACTACTTGAAGCTGAATGTTATTTCCTGTGCATCAATGAGAAGAGAAACAACCAGTTAACAACATGAAAGGTTACTGCAAATATGTATCAAATATGATTTTTCTACTCCTAGTGTCTAGCCTAGGGCCTGGCACATGATAACATTCAATTAGTGTTTGTTAGATGGATGGATGAACAATCCAACTAGTTAGTGCCTTCATTGCAGACCTAGACCTGCATTTGCCTCTGAGCAGTGCTGTGCAGGAGAGCCTGTTTGCTGGTGTTGGATGTGAATGCAATAGATTATGTAGTTATTTATTCCAGTCTTGGCATTGCATTCCCAGTTTTGGTGCCTTCCAGGTTGAAACTGCTATTGAACCACACCAATATCTTGCGACCTCAGTATCACTGTGTTGTGGATTTGGACAAGATCTGGGGAGCTAATAAGGAAATCACAGCTGCTCTCCAAGATCCTGTGATTCTTCGGGCTACCTGCCCCTACAGTTCTGATGGTAATGATTTACTATACTTCTGGTGTTCATTTGAAATTGCCTTCCCTTGCCTATTCCTATCTCGGTAAATCCCTGCAGTGTGTGTGTTTGTTGGGGAGAGCACAACTTAGATATATTCTCAGTCCTTTAGGTTTAGAATGGGATCAGTGTTTGATGATAAAAAGCAGCCATTCTTAGGGAATGTTGAGAGGGCTGATGATCTGTCCTCTTAAAGATGAAGTAGAAATAACCAGAGGAAATAGCTTAAACAAGAGAATGCAATATCTGGAACTAAAATGGCTTTCCCATGTTCTAATCTTAAAGTTTTCTCCAGTACCTTCCCATTATTGGCAAGGATCATTCTGGAGATATTTTTTGCCACATTTGCAATGTCTACATTAGGCGTATGTCCTCCTTTGTATGGCCAACACATGATGTTATAAAGGGCAAATTGAACTTTGACCTGTTGGAGGGAGGAGTGTTTGCTCATCTCCAGGTCCTTATTACCAACCCATATTGCAGAAAACGTGGCTTATAGTCACTGTCAGGAGTTTCTCTTAGGGTCTCTGCAACTTATTTTTGGTGGTGCTGATTGGTATCTACCTTCTCATTGATGTGTAGGTGGAGTAATTCTCAATATCAAATGGCTGGAGGGAGTGATCTATGCAGCCCTAAACATGTGCACACAAAGCAACGTGGATTGCAGAGAAGCACTGCAGCTTATGAATCAACTATTTCTCTCTGTTCACTTCAAAGACTGTATGAAACAAGAAGAATCTTGCCCCAAATTTCAGCTACCACATGTTGTCAGCAAATCCTATGTCAAGAACTTGCTTCATGGAAGGTAAGATGTCAGCCAGCCAGCCATTCTAAGTGCTCCCATACTCTTGGCGTAGCAGACGCTCTTTTATCATTTCATGTTCTTTTTAAACATTGATAAAAATAATCCATTCTTGTAAAAAAGGTATTTGGTAGCAAAGTAAAAGACTCATTTGCCCCCAATCCCATTTCGTAGATTTTACCTCTGTTTTTATATTTTTGTCTTTTTATCTATGTATTTACAAACACATTTATATTGCCATTATATTATAATAGTGCATGCATATTCATTCCTATGTACTGTGTTAGAGACAGGGGAACTATATATACTGCTTTTTCATGCCATTCCATGTTAGCACAACCATATCTGCTTCATTTATGAGCAGTTGCAAATATGCATCCATTAGATACATTTATTAAATTTGTTTACTCTTATCTCCACTTGATATTTTTTTTAAATATTTTTTAGTTGTCAATGGACCTTTATTTATTCATACTTGGTGCTGAGACTCGAACCCAGTGCCTCATGCATGCTAGGCAAGCGCTCTGTCACTGAGCCACACCCCAGCCCTCCACTTGATATTGATATAGATTTTTCCTCTCTGCCTTACATTTTTCACAAAGGGCTGCTTTGAACATTCTTGTACTTATTTTGCAAACTTGAACTAGAATTTCTGTTGGATAAGTATGTGGATAGGTCTCTTGGTTAGAGATTATATGTTTTCTGTTTGATAGGTATTCCCAAATTGCTTATGAAAACATTTCCACCAACAACATGAAAGCCATTTCTCTATAGCTTGATAACTCTAAAATCAATATTTTTTATCTTTGATATCATATATGTAAAAATTGTTACTTTTATGATCAGTGACTTCCCTGTCAGGAGACTCACTGTACAATTTTAACTCCTTTTCCTCTTTGACTTAAACATGTCATCCTTCTTGAATCAATCTCTTTTGTTTTTCATGACCCCTCACTGGTTTAGTCAACCTTTTGTCTCTGTGACCAAAACACCCGACAAGAACAATGTAGAGGGGCAAAAGTTTATTTGGGATTCATGGTTTCAGAGATCTCAGTCTACTTGTGGCCAACTCCACTGCTCTGGACATATGAGGTAAGGCACAACATCACCACAGGAGGGCATGGAGGAGGAAAGGAGCTCAAGACACGGCAATCAGGTAGCAGAGAGAGAGAGAGAGCTCCTCCACTCACCAGGAGCAAAATGTAAACCTCAAAGTCTCACCTCCAGTGACCTACCTCCTCCACCACACCCTACTGTCTACAGTTACCCCAGTTAATTCATACCAGTGGATTGGTCTACTGATAAGATTATAGCTCTCACAATCTAAGTATTTCATCTTTTAAAATTCTTGCATTCTCTCTCATACAGATTTAGGGAACACCTTATATCTAAACCATCACACTCACATTCTCCTCATTTCCTTCTTATCTCTCTGATCTCTCCTTTTGTTGACTTCCTCTGTTCCACCCTCAAATCTGGGAGTTTTCATGGCTCTCCTAGGCCGTATTTTCTTTCCACTCTACATTTGTTCCTGGGTGATCTCTTTGGGAATTTAGGTTGCCATCTTTGTTCTAATAGCTCATAACTCTGTGTCAATGCTGTGTGTGGCAAGTGCATACTCTCTCTCTCTGTTGTAATTTAACATGTCCAAAGACATACCTGCTCTTATACCCTGCTCCTCATTTAGGGTTTCTTATCTAATTACATGGTATTTCATCAGGTTTTCAAGCCAGAACCCTGGAAGTAATCCTTGATTCTATCCTCTCATCTTTTGGATTTCAGTTAATCACCAACGGGCAACTCACTCTCTAGGGTGTGATATGCTTTCAGATTGAGTATTTTTCTTCTCTATCGTCTTGGGTTAATCCCTATTTTTATAATCTCTATTATCCTGGGGATTTCCTTCATCTCTCTGTTATTTTGTTTCCTGAACCCCACTTGACTTAGGTGATAGCTTATTTTTTATATTAGTAAAACATGTCTTGTAGTAGCTTCCTGAGAAAAGGGTACACCAAAAATACCTTTTAGAGATGTTTTATATCTGAAAATATTTTTATTCTTGCCTAATGTTTCACTGAGAACATAGCCAAATACAGAATTCTAGGTTGGAAATTATTTCCCTGCAGAATTTTGAGGCATTGCTCCATTGTCTTTGAGCTTCCAGAATTGCTGTTGAGAGTTACAGTACCACTTTAATTCTTGATCCTTTATCCGTAATCTGTTTCTTTCTAATTTGGAAGCTTATAGGCTCTTTTTAAAAAAATTAATTAATTTTACATAGAATGTATTTTGACATATAGTAAACAAATGGAGCACAACTTCTCATTCCTCTGGCTGGACATGGTTCAGGGTCACTCCACAAGTGTAATCATTCATGTATATAGAGTAATAATGTCTGTCTCTTTCTACTGTCCTTCCCATCCCCACAACCCCACCCCTCCTCTAACTCCCCTCTACACAAGCCAAAGTTCCTTCATTCTTCCCTATCCTCCCACCCCACTATGGATCGGCATCTACTTATCAGAGAAAACATTCAGCTTTTGGTTTTGGGAATTGGCTTATTTCACTTAGCATGATGTTCTCTAGTTCCATCCATTTACCACAAATGTCTTTTAGGCTCTTTTGACCTTAGTATCCTGAGATATTATTATGTGCCATGATGTGGATATTATGGTTTGGATGTGAGATGTCCCCTTAAAAAGCTCATAGATGTTCAGAGGTAAAATGATTAGATTATGAGGGACATCACCTAATCAGTTGATGGATATTCATTTGAATGGATTCCCTGGTGGTAACTGTAGGCAGGTGGGGTGTGGATAGAAAAAGTAGGTCACTGTGGGAATGCCCTTGGGGTATTATATTTTGTCCCTGGTTCCTCCCTGGCTCTGTTTCCCATCTGCCATAAACTGAGCAGCTTCCTTCTACCACACCCTTCTGCCATAATGACTTTTTTTGGCCCAAAGTAATGGAGTTGGCCAACCATGGATTGAGACCTCTGAAACCTTGAGCCCCAAATAAACATTTCTTTCTCCAAATTGTTCCTTTCAGGTATTTCAGTCACAGTGATAAAAAGCTGACTCACATAGTGGGTGTATTTTAATTCACTGTTGAACACTTGTTGGACCTTTCCCTCCTTAACTTAAAAAAAATTGTGAAATATAACACATAAATAGAAAAAGTACCTATTCCATAAAGACATAAATATAGTTTAATGAGTTACTGTAAAACAAATACTCATGTCACTGTCACCCACAAAAACAAAGAGACCAAGCTCATGGTCAGACAAAGCTCAGACCTGCCTCCATCTGACAGCAGTGGGTTTCCTGGAACGACAGTGCTGAGGCGGCTTCTCTGCAGCGAACTCAGTTCTTGCAGTGTATTGATTCCTTTGTGACTCGAGGGTGCATGAAATGCCTGTAAACTGCAAACTTGCTTACAATTGACTTGGTGCAGTAGAGTTCCTTTCTAACCGTTTCTGGTTTTGAAAATCCTCAGCCCTCCTAGAAACTAGCAGTATTTATTTTTGCCTGGTTTGTGTTGCCTTCAGTTTTAGATGAGGTCAACTTTTGTCATTTCACTGATGGGTACTAAGCAAGGCCCATTCCCGTGTTGCTGAAGAGAATGCGTATTTGGCTACACTGTTTCTGTGTACTGTATTTTGCTCCCTATTTTGTTTTTGTTTTAAAATCTTAATAATGGCTCATTTCTGGTATGTCACTTTCAAAGAACTAAGGTTTGTTACTACTGTCAGCCATTTACTCTCCCATTGATTGGGATTGTTTTTTTTTTTTAGTACCAGGGATTGAACTCAAGGGCACTCAACCACTGAGCCACACCCCCAGCCCTATTTTGTGTTTTATGTAGAGACAGGGTCTCACTGACTTGCTTAGTGCCTCGCCATTGCTGAGGCTGGCTTTGAACTTGCAATTCTCCTGTCTCAGCCTCCCAAAGTGCAGGGATTACAGGCTTGCGCCACCACGCCCAGCTGGGATTTTTTTTTTTAAAGAGATTTTCTCCTTCCCGCCCCCCTGAAATGTAAGTTTTAGAGAATCCTACATGAGGAGTGGGACATGCCTTTTTAAAATTTTGTTAAATCTTATTTTTAACTAAAGATTATGATTAAATATACACTACATAAAATTTACCATTTTAAGGGTGCATGTCTTAATGCTGGGAAGCAGCAGCTGTGGGGTTGGACTTACTTGAATGGATTAAAAATCGCATTGTTACAGAGCTAGAAAAATTTATGTATGAAAAATGATAATAGTCTTACACTGAGTACAAATAATACAAGCATGTGAAGATGTGATCATTTGTGATGTTGTGTGTAAAACAAAAAAAGTATAGACATACATATCTTTTGAAGTGTTAAAAGGAAAATAATACTTTATATTCTTTATCATATCACTTTTTGTATGTGTTGATTATATTCTTGTTTATTTTTCTATGTTCTGTTTTGTAGCCTTAAGAAGTGTTTCAAACATATGTGAATGTACAAAATAAGAGTAAATGCCCTACATGAAGTGATGGTGCATTAAATATAAATATATAATATGTGCATATATTTTAAAAATTACAAAGAAAAGACAACCACCATCAATAGCATATTCAATGGGATTTTGCAATCTAAGTTCTTCTGTTTTCTCTAATCAAGTCTGATAATTTTGTCCCCTCTCCTGTTTTCTCTATTTTCTCTTTGTGGTATTTTATTTATACATTTAGTTGTCAATGGATCTTTATTTTATTTATATGCGGTGTTGAGAATCAAACCCAGGGCCTCACACATGCTAGGCAGGTGCTCTACCACTGAGCCACAATCCCAGCCCCTGTGGTATTTTTTTTTTTTTTTAATATTTTATTGTTGATGGACACAATGTCTTTATTTTATTGCTTTGTATGTGGTGCTGAGGATCGAACCCAGGGCCTCATGCATGCGAGGCAAGCACTCTACCGCTGAGCTACAATCCCAGCCCCCCCTGTGGTATTTTTTTAAAATTTTTTTTAAGCCTGGTGTGGTGGCGCAAGCCTGTAATCCCAGCACTTAGGGAGGCTGAGACAGGAGAATTGTGAGTTCAAAGCCAGCCTCAGCAACAGCGAGGCACTAAGCAACTCAGTGAGACTCTGTCTCTACATAAAACACAAAATAGGGCTGGGGATGTGGCTCAGTGGCTGAGTGTTCCTGAGTTTAATCTCCAGTACCAAAAAAAAAAAAAAAAAAAAAAATATATATATATATATATATTTTAATTGTAGATGGACACAATAGCTTTATTTATTTTTATGTGGTGCTGAGGATCAAACCCAGTGCCTCACACGTGCAAGGCAAGTTCCCTACCACTGAGCTACAGCCTCAGTCCTCTTTGTGATAGTTTTATTAGTAAAATGTTGGACTTTTTGGATGTATCCTTTGATTTTTATCTTTCCTGTCTTTGGTATCTGCATCTTTATGTCTCTGCTTTCTAAGAGATTTCTTCAACTATCTTGCTTTTTCTTTCATATTTTGATAGCAGAATATTTTCATGTTTGCTATCTTGTTTTGAATTTCAAAGTTGTTTTAGTCTCTGAATATTCCTATTTTATGTAGCACCCTGCTGTCAGTTCATTATGAAATATGCTTATCCCTTTGAGAATATCAACTATTGGTGTTTTTCTCTTCTCCGAGTAGTCTGTTTCTTTCAAGTTGTTTTCTAATCAATTGTTTTGGTCTCTATCATTTTAGAGGCTTTCTTCAAATAACCTTGATAGTTTGCTCATATTCAAGATCTTGGATACTAAAAAGTTGCTTGGAGGGGTTGGTGTGTAACTCAGTAGTAGAGTGCTTGCCTAGTATTCTTGAGGCCCTAGGTTCCATCCCCAGTACACACAGATACACACACACACACACACACACACACACATTGTTTGGAAACTTTATCACTATGATCTTTACTATAGACTGATTCGGTCAGTTGTTTCCTTGGGAAACCTTGAATATTGGT
The DNA here is from genome assembly GCA_004024805.1 of Geosciurus inauris. Taxonomy (NCBI): domain Eukaryota; kingdom Metazoa; phylum Chordata; class Mammalia; order Rodentia; family Sciuridae; genus Geosciurus; species Geosciurus inauris. The sequence continues at coordinate 12,296 of PVHX01022705.1, forward strand.
ATCGTTAGTCTTTTCTCTTTAGTGAGTCAGACGACTTCTACCCTCCTACCTAGAAGAGATATGCTTGGCCATCAGCTTTTTGGAATCTAGGCTAAAGAAGTGTGGGTGTAGGGGTCTTATTCACTGTATATGTTTTTACTTTATTTTTTTTCAACATAATCTCCCTTCCCTCAACACTAAACAGTGCATATTTACCCCCTGCCAAGAGACTTTGTGTTTGACTCTCTCTAGAAAAAAAACTGTCAGGGATGGGCAGGGATGTATCCAGATGGCACAGCATAGTAAGTAACTAGGCATGTTCTTCTTTTGAAGATTTTCAACCAGTATCCTGCATTTAGACCCCTCTTGCCCCTACTTCGAGATGTACTTGGTCCCATTTCCAAAATCTTTTGTGGGCTCTTGATGTAAATGGACAAAGGCTCTTGCTACTGCTGACATAGGATTCAGCTTTCCCATGTAGGTTCAGAGTTATTTCTTCTCCATTCCCTTTCCAACTTCTACAGTTTTTGCTCTTGTGTTTTCTCTCAGTCTCATTTTATATCCTTTGCCTACTTTTGTTTTGACTGTTTTACTTATTTTGTAGGTAGTTTTAGTAGGAATAGTAACCCCCTATTATGTGTACTGGAAATATTTTTCCTGGACATTACGTTGTTCTTCTTGGTATCTTTTGTTATTCAAAATATTCTAATCTTTGTAGCAAAATTTGTCAAATCACTTTATTTTTTTCATAGTCTCAAATTATAAAGATCCTTCTTTTTTTTTTTTTTTTTTTTTGGTACTGAAGATTGAACTCTGGGGCACTGGACCACTGAGCCACATCCCCAACCCTTATTTTATGTTTTTTAGTTAGATACAGGGTCTCACTGAGTTGCTTAGTGCCTCGCCATTGCTGAGGCTGGCTTTGAACTCGCGATTCTTCTGTCTCAGCCTCCATAAGTGCAAATCCTTCTTATCTGATGATAACTCTTGATTTTCTTTAAGTACTTGATTTTTTAAAATATTTAAATCTTCGGGCTAGGGCTGTAGCTCAGTGATAGAGTGCTTGCCTAGCATGCATGAGGCACTGGGTTTGATCCTCAGCACTACATAAATATAAAACAAATAAAATGAAGGTATAAGGGCTGAGGTTGTGGCTCAGTGGCAGAGCGCTTGCCTTGCATGTGTGAAGCACTGGGTTCAACCCTCAGCACCACATAAAAATAAGTAAACAAAATAAAGACACTGTGTCCATGTATAACTAAAAAATATTTTTTAAAAAAAGGTATAAAAAATACAATCACATTAAAAAATACTTAAATCTTTAACTTGAGATTTTTAATCTTTTATTCACTTTGGAAAGCCAATTGTCCTAACATTATTTATACAGACAGTAGCTAACCCTTTTCCTATCAATTTGAAATATCACTTTTATTTTCTAAATTGTGGTATATTTATGGGCATATTTGTACACTCTCCAGAACTGTGGTACTGTTTTCTATTCCCGTGCCACAATTAATCACTGTAGTGTGTTGTGTGTAGATGTGTTATCTATCTGGTAGAGCAAGTTCCCTTCATTAATATTTTTTCAAAATAATCTTAACCATTTTACTCATGTATTCTTTTATGTGAACTTTTAAAAAAATAACAATAATAATATGTTTGTGGTAAAAAGCATATAAACTGTTTGGACTGGGGTCATAGCTCAGTGGTAGAGCACTTGCCTAGCATGTGTGAGGTACTGGGTTCGATTCTCAGCACCGCATACAAATAAATAAAATAAAGGTTCACCATCAAATAAAAAAAATTTAAAAAAAGAATTCTCTTAAAAAACGAAAAGCATATCAACTGTAAACCAAGTAAAAAGTGATATTGTCCCATGCCTCAAATGCTATTTTTCAGTGATAACTGCTGTTAATATTAGCTGTGGCAAATTAGCTGGGGAATGAATCAGCAATGTTTAATGTTGTCATTGAGACAGCGTCTCAATAAATTGTTAGGTCTTGAACTTGTGGTCTTCGTGCCTTAGCCTCTCCAGTAATTGAGACTACAGTTCTGTTCCATCACATCTGACTAAAATGTTCTTTTTTAATTCAAGTATTTTTATTTATTTATTTATTTTTTAATATTTTTATTTTTTAGTTGTGGGTGAACAGAATATCTTTATTTTATTTATATGTGGTGCTGAGAATCGAACCCAGTGCCTCTCGCATGCTAGGTGAGCATGCTACCACTGCGCCATAACCCCAGCCCCTCAAGTATTTTTATTTTATTTATTTATTTATTTTTAAAATTTTTTTTAGTTGTTGATTGACCTTGATTTATTCATTTATTTATATGTGGTGCTGAGGATCGAACCCAGTTCTTCCCATATGGGAGGCAAGCGCTCTACCACTGAGCTACAATCCCAGCCCAAGTATTTTTATTTTTAATAATTAGTTCCTCTTTTGGTTTAATTTGTGGTTATTTTTCTTAATTTCTTAATTATGTGTGTGGCTCATTTAATTTCAAATCACATTATTGTAATAGAAATAGGAAGAACTAAGAAAATATTCATCTAACCTCTTCAACTATATGCTATTTGCCTTTGAAATAATGATTACATTTTGGGCACAAAGTTCCTGTGTTAGTCAAATCTGTTACTCCTTGCTTCCGAAACTACTGACATCCATAGGTTGTATGGAAGTTTACTTGGAAATGCAGAATCTGGCACTCTAGGCATATGGAATCTTAGTCTGCATTTTTTCTAGATCCCAGCTGATACTTAGACACATTAAAATTGGAGAAATAATGTGCTACATTCTTTGTCAGATGTTCTGTTAGAGAGGCATGGCATATTAATATTTCTATTGGAATTGTAGTTTTTTAAATTCACTTCGCATTTATAATCATCTTTGCTTTATAAAAATTGAAGCCAAACCATATGATAAATAAAAGTTTACAAATTTTAATATATCCTTGGTGAATTATACCTTTTAATTGTAAATCTCCTCTCTTGGGGGGACATTTTTTAAAATATATTTTATTTTTGAGTCTGACTTTGAACTTGTGATCTTCCTGCCTCAGCCTCCCCAGCCACTGGGATTACAGGCGTGTACCACAGCGCCAGGCTTGTGTTCATTTTCTTGATAGTATATTTCAGAGCAGAAAATTTAAAGGTCCAGTTTATCAATTCTTTCTTTCATGGATCATGCCTTTTCTATTACAATTTAAGTCATGGCCAAACCCAAGGTCATTTGGATTTTCTCCTGTTTTCTTATAGGAATTTTGTAGTTCTTTATTTTCTTTATTTTACACTTAAATCTATCATGTATTTTGTAGTTGTAGTTAGACATCATGCCTTTATTTTTAATTTTTTATGTGGTGCTAAGGATCGAACCCAGTGCCTCACATGTGCTAGGGAAGCACTCTGCCACTAAGTTACAGCCCCAGTCCCAAATCTATCATGTATTTTGAATTTTTTTTTTTTTGTACCAGGGATTGAACTCAGGGGTACTCAACCACTGAGCCACATCCCCAGCCCTATTTTGTGTTTTATGTAGAGACAGGGTCTCACTGAGTTGCTTAGTGCCTCGCCATTGCTGAGGCTGGCTTTGAACTCGGGATTCTCCTGTCTCAGCCTCCCAAAGTGCTGGGATTACAGATGTGCACCACTGCGCCTGGGTTGAATTCATTTTTGTAAAGGGTTTAATTACTGTGTCTAGATTCTTCTTCTTCTGTTTTTTTTTTTCCTGTATGTCTATTTATTCTAGCATCATTTGTTGAAAACCATATTTTCTCTATTGTATTGCTTTTGGACTTTTGTTAAATAAGAGCTAACTATATTGTATTTATATGGATCTATTTCTAGGTTCTCTATTTTTGACTCGATCATGTTTCACTATTTTGATTATGTAATTTTATAATATGTCTTCAGTTGGGTGGTACAAATCCTCTGACTTGTTCTTTTCCATCAATACTGAGTTAGCTATTGTGAGTCTGCTCTTTCATATGAACTTTAGAATTTGTCAATATTCATAAAATAACATGCTAGTATTTTGAATGAGACTGTACTAAATCTATAAATCAAGTTGAGGAGTCTGTAGAATTCAATTATAACAACAGAAAATGGACCAATATAGGACAGAGATTGACTTGTATGTTAACTTTATAAACAACCTTTCACTAGACATTTAATCTAAGGACAATTTTTAAATACTGTACCATTTCACAGATAGTATGAGTACTTTATAATAATATAATCCTGATTCTTCCCTCTAGTTCCTTGTATCATTGCTGTCATTCATTTCATACACACACACACACAAAACCACACATGCGACTTGCTATTATTTTGAACAAACTTTTATCTGTTGGATCAATTAAGAATAAGAAAAACAGCGGGGTGCAGTGGTGCATGCCTATAATCCCAGCACTTTGGGAGGCTGAGACAGGAGAATTGCAAGTTCAAAGCCAACCTCAGCAATGGCGAGGCACTAAGCAACTCAGTGAGACCCTGTCTCTACATAAAACACAAAATAGGGCTGGGGATGTGGCTCAGTGGTCAAGTGCCCCTGAGTTCAATCTCCAGTACCAAAAAAAAAAAAAAAAAAAGAATAAGAAAAACGAAGAGTTTCATTTTACCTTCACTATTCCTTCAGTGCTCTTCCTGTCTTTACGTAGCTCCAAGTATAATTTTCCTATATCATTTGCCTTTCCTCCAGAGAACTTCTTTGAATGTTCCTTGCAATACAGCTCTACTGGCAACAAATTCCCTCAATTCTTGTTTTTTTTTAAAATATTTTTTTAGTTGTTGATGGACACAATGTCTTTATTTTATTGCTTTGTATGTGGTGCTGAGGATCGAACCCAGGGCCTCACACATGCAAGGCAAGCGCTCTACCGCTGAGCTACAATCCCAGCCCTCAATTCTTGTTTTGTTTGATGAAGTCTTCATTTCTTTGTAACTTTTGAAGGATCAATTTGTAGGATCCAGACTTCTAGATTGGTGTTTTTTTCTGTCAACACTTAGACTTACCGTTCTCTTCCTCGCCAATTCATTTATTTCACTTCATTCTCTTCTTGTGTGTATGGTTCCTGGGGAAAAGTCAGTTTAATTCTTGTCTTCTTTAAGGAATTTTTCTTTATCTTCTGTTTTTTTTTTTAAATATGTCTCGATTTAGTTTTTAATTTTTATTTATTTTAATTTTTTGTTTTGTTGGTATTTATCCTGTTTGGTATTCTCAGGTTGCTTCCTGGATCTCTGATTTAGTGTCTGACTATTAGTTGGGAGAAATTCTGTCCTTATTGTTTCAAATATTCTGTTCTTTTCTCTCTTTCTTCCTCTTCTATTATTCTATTATGTGTATATTCCATCTTTTGTGGCTGTTCCATAGTCATTGGATATTCTGTTCTGTATTGTTTAGTGTCTGGTTTTTGTTTTGTTTTGTTTGCTTTTCAGATTGGAAGTTTCTGTTGAGATATCCTTAAGTTCAGAAATTCTGTCCTCACAGTCATGTGCCAAATAAGATGTACTGACATTAAAAAAAAAATAACTTTTTTTTTCCACCCAGGCATTTTCCTTGGTTTGATCTGACTGCTGTGCAACTCAGGGAAACTCCCTTTAGCCAGTATCACTCCACCAATACTGTTCTTCAAGACCACCTGACCCATCTGTACTGTGATTTATTTGGCATCTCTCCAAACAAAGAAGAAGAGCCTGTGGATCTTGTGGGCTCTCCATCCCAATAAGAGACCTCAGGAATCAGGATTTTTTTCCTTTACAGATTGCTCTACAATGGTTATGCCTTGATTATCACAATTGATGTGGGAGTTATGTGACTGCATTGTTTGAAAATTGTACTGGTGGCTCTTTCAAATGTAAAATAAGAGATCCTATACATCAATATGCTTGGGTATGGGTAGCTTTCAGAAGCAACCAAATGAAACTACACAATCTAAGACACTTATGTAAACTGCTTCCCCAGAAAAGCCTTGTTAACACAAATTATTTCTCTTGTAAAAGCTAAATTCATTATTAGACAATTACATATTTCAGTTTCCTTTCCTGTAGTAGTATGTAGCTACAAACAGCTTGATTTCTTCTATCATTTCAGTAGTAATGCTTCTGTGGTAGTCAGCTTTTCAATGCTGCAACCAAAATACCTGACAGGTACAATTTAGAGAAGTAAAAGTTTATTTTGGAGCTGGGCACAGTGGCACAAGCCTATAATCCCAGCACTTAGGGAGGCTGAGACAGGAGAATCGTGAGTTCAAAACCAGCCTCAGCAACTGCAAGGGGCTAAGCAACTCAGTGAGACCCTGTCTCTACATAAAACACAAAATAGGGCTGGGGATGTGGCTTAGTGGTCAAGTATCCCTGAATTCAATCTCCAGTACCAAAAAAAAAAGTTTATTTTGGCTCACAGTTTCAGAGATTCAGTCGATGGTGGCCTGACTCCATTGCTGTGGGCCCAAGGTAAGGCAGATTATCATGGGCATAGTGGGGGAGTGTTGCTCCATTTATGGAAACCAAGAAGCAGACACAAATGGCCACAGGGAAGCTGAACCCTTCTAAGGCATGCCCCCAGTGACCCACCTCCTCCAACCACACCCCACCTGCCCACAGTTACCGACCAGCTAGTCCATTCAAACTAGGGTGGACTGATCAGGTTACAGCTCTCATAATCTGATCATTTACCTCTGCATATTCCTGCATTAACACAGAAGCTTTTGGAGGATACCTCATATTCAAACCATAACACTTGATAAACAGTATTAGTTAAAATTATGAATCATCCATGCTTATTTGAGTTATATTTGACTGTTTTGATACTATCTTTTAAAAAATTATTTCTATTTAAAAAAATATTTTTAGTTATAGATCGACATATTAGCTTTATTTATTTTTTATGTGGTGCTGAGGATCGAACCCAGTACCTCACACATGCAAGGTGAACACTCTATCACTGAGCCACAACCCCAGCCCAGATTATTTCTATTTTAACCATTTTAAACCACAAAACCATTTAAAAAATAACTGGCAGGGCTAGGAATGTAGCTCAGTGGAAGAACTTACTTAGCATGTGTGAGGCCTGGGTTTGATCCTTGGTACTGATAAACAAAACAAAAGACCTGACATTTATATTAAATGGCTAAAAATAACTGTAAAATAGAGATCTTATTTCTTTGGTACAAATTTGTTTATTTCCTTTATGTTCTACAAATACATTTTGTCAATTATAATAGAGCTGGAAACGACAGCAATGACACCATCAAGCTTCACTTACTATGCTCTGTTGCTAAACAGAACTACTGTTTTACAAATGCTAAAGTGCTTCCAAACAAAACCATTCACTATATGTGGAAATCACCTTGGTCTTAATCGCTTACTTTTATTTTTTGTGTAATTGTGAGTCAGGCAAATCCAATGGTATGATTCTAGAATGGTTTCTGATAAAACTTCTTAGTCTATTTTGGGAAAAATTAGTTTTATCATCAAATATCAATATTTAACATGCATGTTAACTTGAGGCATTGTTCCTCATCTCAGTAGGAAAAAAAGAAATATTCCTTTTACTATTTGTTTAGGTGTAGGGAACTGTAAAAAGTACATCATTGCCTTTCTGAATTGTATTAGCACTTTAGTGATTCTTAGGATTAAGAAGTGAGACCAGGAGAGAAAGAGCAGTTATGTCTATAAAACTGGAAGGGAGCAGGAATCATTCAGGCAAGATGTATTTAATAATTTCTTTTGAGAAGTCCAGTCATAAGTAGACTCTAGCTTGAATTTCGTTTTATAAAGATTTGGAAGTTCCCACATAAAAGAGCCTTGAAGTAAACCCCAAACCCTTTTCATAGTCAGTGGTACTCTGTAAGTTACGTTGTTTTGAAGAAAATACACAAATCTAAAAAAAAAGACTTTACTGTTTTTTTTCTATGATGTCTATAGTGAAAGAGAACTTTCCCCATCCTCTTTCTTAAAGTATTTCTTTTAGAAAACACAGTTGCAAATCTTTCATTTGTTTTGAAGATATATGTAAATCTTTTTAAAAAGTGAATAACCCTCTTGCCAGTTTTATATCTCAGGACAGTCTTTTTGGGGGCCTTGGCGCCATCTTTTTGAAATGTATTGGTATTGAGACAGATGGTGCCTTGTCTCCTTTCTCTGTGGGAGGTTAACCTGGGGGCCTGGCTCCCAAGTAGTAACTTCCTGTTTGTGATCAAGATATAAGTTTTATTTTTCCATTAGGTACAGATAATTAACATGCATGTAATAGACTGAATCTGTTTTGCTGTCTTAAAGGATGAGTTATTTTTGTCTTTGCAATCTCTTCGACAGCTTGTCCCTGTTGTGATAACAGTTTGATGCTTATTCAGTACTAAAATGGCTTCTTTTCTACATTCATGGAGAGGATTATCTGGGCTGGCAGATTTTATTTTTAGTTATATTTCCCCAACATATTCCTACTACCCAGGTGTATGATTAGAATGTCTCAGGAGTTCTTAACAATTATCCAAGAAGAATTGCTATCTTTGTTTTAAGGAGGGGCTAAATTCAAACACAAATAAAGGGAAGGTGCTGCGGGTCACAGAAGAACTAGGAATGGAGCCAGCAGTTCTAACTCTGATCCTTAATGAAAAAGAAAAGAAGAAAAATCAAAAAGGCCACATTTTTTCTCCCAAGTAATTAAGTCTGATCTTTCAAACTGAGTGAAAGACTCTTTCTCTATGGTTCAGTGCAATGTTAACAGCCGTTTTCTTTTCTGGAGCAGTTATTTCTGGAGTATAATCCTGTAATCCTGCTGCTTTGACAAATTCAGAGAAAGTCAAGGAATCAGATTTTACCCCATTATGACTTTTTTGCTCTAAAAATAGGCCAATGTTGTCCCTATAGGGAAGGCTGATGGAACGGCTGAATAATGGCTCTTCAATTCCCAGTAGCTCCCGTGTATGCTGAGAAATCACCTGAAATGCAAGGATAATATTTTTAATGAGACTGACTTGAAAATACAACTAAATCAGTTTTATGCGGTTTCCTAGCCCCTTTGAATGCTAATCCCTAATGATTTCAATGGGAAAATTTTAAAATGAAAAAACATTCATAAACTTATAGCTTGGTCTTATCAACATCAAGTTCTTAAATATTATATGACTTACTATTTTTTTAATACCATTGTCAAGCATTGAGTACGTGCTTAGTTAAAAGTGTTATAAAGTGTGAAAATGTCACGTTGGAATCAAGAAATACAATCTAACCATCAACTCAGTGATTCTTAAAGTATGTTTAAGGTTCATCAATAGACAATGAGATCCTCTGATGTACTATTTATTTATCTAAAACTGTGAGTTCTTTCTTTACTTCTGATGAACAAATAACAAGCAATAGACTTATTTTTGCCTAAGATTTAAAGCAACTTACTAGTAACTACTTGAAGTTAGTAAGGATTATTAGAAATAGGTAGTCATGAACGTTATTAGAGTTTTCTAAGGAGTCATAATTCCACATTCATGATAATGGCACATACTCAATACTTGGTGTTTCTGCAGATCACCTATTTCACATGCCAGTAGTGTTCAAGAATATTCTATTATTAACATATTATCACTGTCTTTTCTATTGCTCATGATTTCAAAGGCTGTTATTCTTGCTTTTATTTGCAAGCTATTGATAGTTTTGCTTCATCATTATCAATTTATTGTGCACGGTTCGGTTACCTTATATGCACATTTGCCTGATTGGAACTATAATTTACTTTAAACTTAAAGCTGCAATAAAATATGAGTCATCTCTACCACTATTATAATGCAGATGTATAGTCTCCTTAAAATCTGTTTCTTGATTCCTATAACAACGTAGATTAATCTGAAATGCATTTTGCTAAGGGAAAGAAGCCAGATCCAAAGGCTATATATTATCTGGTTCTATTTAGGTGATATTTTTAAAAAGGCACAATTATAGGGACAAGCAGATCAGTGTTTTATAGGGTTTGAGGTGGGAGGATAGGCCAATTACAAAGGGGATACAGAGAGAAGTTTTAGGGTATATGGTTTTCTGGTGGTGAATACACGATCCTATGCATTCATCAAACCAACAGAACTATATACATCACAAAGAATGACTTTAATGTATGCAAAATCCCTTGGGTAAACCCCAAGATGGAATATAGGCTGTGGACAAATGAATCTAACTGTATGACAAACTAAGACATAATCTCCCTGCAGGACTGGGAGAGAATGGAGCAAATATAAATAACTTTAACTTTGGAAAACAGAACTTTGTCTAGATACTGTAAGGCTAAGGACACAAAAAAACTATATATAAACACTGTACTCTATTTGGTACATTTCTGACAGGGATACATATTTATAGATAAGTCAGGTTTCTCACTGTCAGAAAGTAAAGTACAAATAAGTAAGTGGGTTTGGAGGTAGGAAAGATGAGAAAAGGCTAGAATAAATCTTATGATGTTGAATTGGAGTCAGATCAATATGAACTCATACTTATTTAAATCTATATATACATATATATAGATATGTATATCTATTGATGGATACAGAAATAAGATAGATATTTGTGTACACATGGGTTAGTGTATATACATATACTTCTGAGATCTTTCTGCTGAGAGTACCTAGAAGCATGACACTCCAATAGGAACAAGCACAACCAGTGCTCATACCTTGGTTTCTAAACACCATTTTTTGATAAAAGCAACCAGGGCCAAGACATGGTTGATCATAGGGCTGCAGCAATGAAAAAATAAGATGTGCCTGAAGCTAGTAGTAGTGCTGGAAAGTAGGGAGATGCTTTTTTTTTTTTTTTTTTTTTAATGGGGCATGTCGAAAGGACACAGGAACCAATTGAAAAGAGCTCTCAATTGTAAAAAATGGAATAATTTGGGCTGGGGTTGTGGCTCAGTGGTACAGCACTTGCCTAGCATGTGTGAGGCACTGGGTTCAATCCTCAGCACCACATAAAAATAAGTAAATAAAATACAGGTATTAAAAAAATGAATAATTTGAGCAATACATAACAGTATTGGATTATAACCCAAATAATAAAGCATACTAATATAAATGAATAGATAAAAACTGAGGGAAAAGAGACAATTAAATGTAGAAGAAGCTGGGTACAGTGGCTCATGCATGTAATCCCAGCACTTTGGGAGGCTGAGACAGGAGAATCGCAAGTTCAAAGCCAGCCTCAGCAATGGCGAGGTGCTAAGCAACTCAGTGAGACCCTGTCTCTACATAAAACACAAAATAGGGCTGGGGATGTGGCTCAGTGGTCGAGAGCCCCTGGGTTCAATCCCCAGTACAACAACAACAACAACAACAAAAGTAGAAGAATTTCAGAATAACTCTAACTAAACAGAAGAAATGAGGGAAACAAAATCATCACCTAAACAACATAGTAGTAATTTAGCAGGGAAAAAATGTTAAGATTAGTAGGCAAAACTCTCAAAAGCAGATGTTTGCACAGCCTCAGACCACCTTCTCCAATGTATTTATCACTGTAGTACTCTAAAAGGTGGAGCCTAACTCTCCTCTCCTTAAATATGGGCTGGAATTAGTAACTCGCTTCTAAAGGGCAGATATAAGATGGAAACACAGTAACTTTATAGTAAGGAAACCTGGCTGTCACCACATTAACCAAGTGATCAGGTTAATGTTTTCAGTAATAAATCATGTTGATATCCTGTAGCTCTGATATGAGATGAGAAGGGCTTATCACTTCTGTAGTAGTCTTTCCCCAAATCTATAACTTCAGTCCAATCATGGAAAAGATCAGAGAGGGGCTGGGGTTGTGGCTCAGTGGTAGAGTGCTCGCCTCACATGTGTGAAGCACTGGGTTCGATCCTCAGCACCACATAAAAATAAATAAAGATATTGTGTCCATTTACAACTAAAAAAATATTTAAAAAAAAAAAAAGATCAGAGAAACTAAAATTGAAGGATATTTACATAATATCTGATCACTGATCTTCAAGTGTTAAGCTGATGAAAAACAGATCAAGTCCAATGTAATATCCCAGATTAGATCTTAGAAATAAAATTATCCATCAGTGGAAAAACTGCAGAAATATGAATAAAATCTGTTGTTTAATAATAAAGTACTATGCTATCTTCTTAGTTTCAATAAATACACCATAGTTGCATAAGATGTTAACTTTAGCAGAGCAAGGTTAAGAGTATATAGGAGCTGGCTGTACTGTCTTTGTAACTCTTCTGTTACATTAAAATTATTTACAAATTAAAGGATTTTTTAAAAAATGAAAAATATCTGTCTAGAAATACTCAATTTCTGACATGGTATGAATTTGTGCTACTTAATTTGTAACAAGGCAAGTACAGTCAAATTACTGAGATACTGTAAAGTTTAGGAGTCTATACTTTAGAATATGAAATCATGCATACAAAACAAAAAAGCAACTCATCTATATTCATTTTCAAATATTTATCAGATTTCTTTTGCTTCTTCTTGATGCAGTAAGTAGTACAGGAGGTATTTTGAGAATAATTTTCTAAGAACAATGAAGCAAGTGTAATGCTCTTTTGTCTGGCATATTCCTTGAATAAATAAAACTGAGTTATTTGAGTGTTATGGGGTAAATTGTGAATGTATTGGTTGCTGCAATTCCAACAGTGGGATTAAAAATGTTTTCTATGGGGGTTGGTGCTTTAGCTTACTACCATTTTCAAAACCCTAGTTCATGGCACAGCAAAACAAGAAAATGCTTCTTTTATCAGTAAGAAAGGTGACTGCAGCATACTTAAATGTATAAACAATCTCTAGGAAGTCACTTGTGTCTTAGAGCATAATTTACTTTTTTATGTGGATTTAAGTGTCAAAGTTTATGCAACATACCTCTGAATGTACTGATCTTTATGTTATTCTAGTCACCTCATGGAGAGGTCAAATTTGTCTGGTGACTTAGAAAATAAGTATTATGAAGTTTGCTTATTTGAACTTTTTGGGATCTAAGGACAAAATCAAGGTGTTCATCATTTACTTTTAAGGATTTTAGAAAATTTTTAAGATCTTGTTTCTTGCAAGACCAGAAGAATTTTAGAATGTTACAAAATGCTTTATTAGATCAGCATGGTGATGCCAGCTACCAGGGAGGCTGAGGCAGGAGGACTGCATGATCAAGGATAGCCTGGGCAATTTAGTGAACCCCTGTCTCAAAATAAAATAAAAATGGCTGGGGACATAGCTTAGAGGTAGAGCGCTTGCCTAGCATGTGCAAGGCCCTGGGTTTGATCCCTAGCACTATAAGAGAAAAAGGTCTCTCATGATAAAGAGCTGAAATTCTTTTAACTTAAATGTTTTAGGAATATGGATAACAAATTACTATTTTGTTAATTCTGTTCCTTATTTAGAAAATTCATTGTAAGTAGAAATACGATCTTGTAATTATTGTATTATTATTTTTGAAGGGGAGGATACCAGGGATTGAACTCAGGGGCACTCGACCACTGAGCCACATCCAGAGCCCTATTTCGTATTTTATTTAGGGACAGGGGCTCACTGAATTGCTTAGGGCCTTGCTAAGTTGCTGAGGCTGGCTTTGAACTTGCAATTCTCCTGCCTCAGCCTCCCAAGCTGCTGGGATTACAGATGTGTAATATGGTGCCTACCTTATTGTATTATTTTTTAACATAAAAATAATAGGTATTTATCCGGCTGTGTTTGGTAGTTACATGAGGGCATGGTTAGAAAAACCATATATAAATGGTTCTATGTACATGGAATTTCATGGCTATAAGAGTGTTCATTTTGAGAGGCAGTATAGTGATTTAAAAATAGAATATGGGGGCTGGGGTTATGGCGCAGTGGTAGCGTGCTCGCCTAGTACGCGTGAGGCACTGGGTTCGATCCTCAGCACCACATAAAAAATAAAATAAAGATATTCTGTCTACCTATAACTAAAAAATAAATATTAAAAAAAAAATAGAATATGGGGGGCTGGGGTGGTGGCTCAGTGGTAGAGCGCTTGCCTAGATGCGTGAGGCACTGGGTTTGATCCTCAGCACCACATATAAATAAATAAAAAATAAAGGTCCATCAACAACTAAAAAAAATATTTAAAAAAAAATAGAATATGGGGAGAAAAATTGGAATCATTCCCTCTGAAAACGGGAACTAGACAGGGATGTCCTCTCTCACCACTGCTATTCAACATAGTCCTGGAAACACCAGCCAGAGCAATTAGACAGACGAAAGAAATTAAAGGGATACGAATCGGAAAAGAAGAACTCAAACTATCATTATTTGCAGACGACATGATTCTATACTTAGAGGATCCAGAAATTCTACCAAAAAACTTTTAGAATCAATAAATGATTTCAGCAAAGTAGTGGGATATAAAATCAACACCCACAAATCAATTGCATTTCTATACATCAGTGATAAATCCTCTGAAAGAGAAATTAGGAAAACGATCCCATTCACAATAGCCTCAAAAAAATAAAATACCTGGGAATCAATTTAACAAAAGAGGTGAAAGACCTCTACAGTGCAAACTACAAGATACTGAAGAAAGAAACTGAAGAAGACCTTAGAAGATGGAAAAATCTCCCATGCTCCTAGATAGGCAGAATCAATATTGTTAAAATGGCCATACTACCCAAAGCGCTATATAGATTCAATGCAATTCCAATTAAAATCCCAATGTCATTCCTTATAGAAATAGAAAAGGCAATCATGAAATTCATTTGGAAGAATAAGAGACCCAGAATAGCCAAAGCAATCCTTAGCAAGAAGAGTGAAGCAGGAGGCATCACAATACCAGATCTTAAATTATACTACAAAGCTATAGTAACAAAAACGGCATGGTACTGGCACCAAAATAGACATGTAGACCAATGGTATAGAATAGAAGACACAGAGA
>PVHX01022706.1:0-27182 GCA_004024805.1 Geosciurus inauris
CTAAAGCTATCCTGAGCAAGAAGAGTGAAGCAGGAGGCATCACAATACCAGACCTTAAACTTTACTACAAAGCAATAGTAACAAAAATGGCATGGTACTGGCACCAAAACAGACATGTAGACCAATGGTACAGAATAGAAGACACAGAGAGTAATGCACATAAATACAGCTATCTCATACTAGACAAAGGTGCCAAAAAAATACATTGGAGAAAAGATAGCCTTTTCAACAAATGGTGCTGGGAAAACTGGAAATCCATATGCAGTAAAATGAAACTAAACCCCTATCTCTCACCATGCACAAAACTCAACTCAAAGTGGATCAAAGACTAAGGAATTAGACCAGAGACCCTGCGTCTAATTGAGGAGAAAGTAGGTCCAAATCTTCATCACGTGGGATTAGGCCCCAAATTCCTTAACAAGACACCTATAGCACAAGAAATAAAAGCAAGAATCAATAAATGGGATGGACTTAAACTAAAAAGCTTCTTCTCAGCAAGAGAAACTATCAATGAAGTGAACAGAGAGCCCACATCCTGGGAGCAAATTTTTGCCACACGCACATCAGACAGAGCACTGATCTCCAGGATATATAAAGAGCTCAAAAAACTTAACACCAAAAAAACAAATAATCCAATCGATAAATGGGCTAAGGAGCTGAATAGAAACCTCTCAGAAGATGATGTACAATCAATAAACATATATATAAAGATATGTTCAACGTCTCTAGCCATTAGAGAAATGCAAATCAAAAGTACCCTCAGATTTCATCTCACCCCAGTCAGAATGGCAGCTATCCAAAATACCAGCGACAATAAGTGCTGGCGAGGATGTGGAGAAAAAGGTACACTTAAACATTGCTGGTGGGATTGCAAATTGCTGCAACCAATCTGAAAAGCAGTATGGAGACTGCTTAAAAAACTTGGAATGGAACCACCATTTGACCCAGCTATCCCACTCCTTGGCCTATACCCTAAAGACTTAAAAACAGCACAGTACAGTAAAGCAGCCACTTCAATGTTTATAGCAGCACAATTCACAATTGCAAAACTGTGGAAGCAACCTAGATGCCCTTCAATAGATGAATAGATAAAGAAACTGTGGTACATATATACAATGGACTATTATTCAGCAATAAAAGAGAATAAAATTATGGCACTTGCAGGCAAATGGATGGAATTGGAAATCATTATGCTAAGTGAAGTAAGCCAGTCCCAAAAAACCAAATGCCGAATGGTCTCTCTGATTAGTGGATGCTGATGAATAAGGGAGGTGGGAATGGGAAACATAAGAGAAATAGAGTAACACTGAATGCGACATTGGGGAGGCAGGGGCCAGGAAAGGGGAATGGGCATAGTAAAGATATATATATATATACTGTTCATTGAAAGTGCATATAAAGGTGTTTAATATGAAGAATTTAATCTGCTTATAATTTTGTGCAAAGTTAGAAAAATTATGATTGTAACAATTTTTTTCTATTTGCCTCAACAAGTGTTTTCAGTGAACAGTGTGTACTGCTTCTGAAAATTTGTTTTTTTTTTTTTTGCTGTTATGTTTGATAACATGTATTAAAATGCAATTTTTGAGAAAAAAAATAAATAAAAAAATTTTAAAAAGTGCACTAAAAAAAAGAATGTAGACATAACTAATATTTGTTTGCTTCCATTTAAAACTAGATTTTAATATATATTTTCTTTGTAATCTATAAAATATATAAAAATACAAGATTATACATGTATATGTACTACAAATCATCCTCAGAATGTAAAACTTGAATTCAAGATTCTCATTAATCTCCTTTGTCCATTATGAATGGTATATAGCTATTTATAGCATAACATGAATGAGATAAATAAGAACTACCTAAAGTAAAACCAAACAACAACAAAAAACCCCAATAAGCCAAGAAGGAAAAACAAGACCTGGATAGCAACTGTTTTAGTCAGCTTTTCTACTGCTATGACTTAAAGATCTGACCAGAAAAAGTTTATTTGAGGGCTCACAGTTTCAGGTCTTAGTCCATAGAAGGCCAGCTCCATTCCTCAGTGTTCCAAGTGAGGTGGAACAAGTGGCTGAATTGGTAGAAGAGTATGGCAGAGGCAAGTGGTTCACGTGATGAACAGAAAGCAGAGAGAGAAAGAGATCTTCACTTTCCAGATACCAATATATATGCCAAAGTCACACCCCCAATGCTCCAATTCCTCCAGCCACAGCCCACCTGCCTTCAGTTACCACTCAATTAATCCTATGAGGTGATTAATCACTGATTGGGTTAAGACTCCCACAACCTGATCATTTCTGCTCTGAACCTTCTTGCATTATCTCACACATGAGGTTTTGGGGGACACCTCACTTCCAGATCATAACAGCAACAGAACCCATTTTCTATCATAACAGTTTATCAATTATCAATGCCCAAATGTACATTATCTGTGTTACTTATAATTTTCCCTGTGTGTTACGGTGGTGGTGGTGGTGGTGTGTGTGTGTTTAAGTCTAAAGTATTTCTACATCTTAGCATGAGTTCAATATTCTCATCCAATCTCTTGGTAGCTAGATAGTACAATTAAACACTCCTGTCCCACCGCTGGACATTATCATAAGCAAAGGGACAGATGCAAGGTAACAACTGACTATTTTGATATTGGTCAAAATTCCCAGGAATGCTACATTTTTACTGTAATTTAAGGCCAAGATGGGAGTCATTTCCTTCCTCCTCCTCCAGTCTCCTCTTGATATAGCTGGCGCTGCAAAGAAGTTCAAAGCATATTTATCAACATGCTTCCAGGTGGGTCAGGGCATTTTACCAACCACTTGATAAGTGGAGAAACCATTGCCATCAGGTAAGGAGGATGGTGTCCCCGATCCAGGTATAGTCTCCACTTTTACTGTTATTGATGGAACTGTATGAAAAATCTTAACATCTCTATGATTCAATAGCCTCATCTATGAAACTGAGGTAATTTGATACATATTATGAAGGATTGTTGGGGAAATTAAACAAGAGTAATTGTCTTCTCCCCTATACAAGTGACTGGCCTGTGGAGAGCATTGACAGAGAACGGGAGAGCAGTGACTGAGATTGGGGGTCTCTGATGACCTCATATGTGCGGCATGCCTGGTGCGTGAGAAAGTTTCTATGTTAGTGCCTGAGATGCCCAGCTGCTATGGTAAAGCCCTGCCTGAGGAGGTCTTATCAGTTTCAACCTTGATCTGATGCACATAGATCCCAGAGATAGAAAAACTCACATGGTAGACAACCAAAATGTTTCACCAGCTCTTACTCCTGAGCCTGCCCACTTAACGGTCACTTAAACAATAGACCTTCTTGAGCACTGCACAAAGCTCCTAACATTGTGCATTGAAACTGTGGAAAAGCTGCATAGATGTCTCTAGTTCTGTAACGTTCCCGAGTGTTGAGAGCTATTTGTGGACTATGCGTGAGGACCTTTTCAGCATCGGAGGCATTGAGCAGGTAGATCTGGTATTTGATAACTTATAGCGGCAATCCCTCTAATAAGATCACCCATTACAGTCGGGCATGGTTACACAAGCCTATAATCCCAGCACTTAGGGTGTCTGAGACAGGAGAATTGTGAGTTCAAAGCCAGCCTCAGCAACGGCGAGGCACTAAGCAACTCAGTGAGACCCTGTCTCTACATAAAACACAAAATAGGGCTGGGGATGTGTCTCAGTGGTCAAGTGCCCCTGAGTTCAATCTCCAGTACCAAAAAAAAAAAAAAAAAAACCTATTACATGTGAACTCCCACTCAGGTCTGCTTTAAAAGGTCCTGGACGGCTCTGGAGAAGGCTGTAGCCTGTTGACATCCTGTAGCCAAGATGCCAATCGACCTGTTAACTGCAAGATATCATGAAGCATGCCTCTGTCCCAGAAATCTTATCCCTGCCTTTGATGTACCCCTGAAAATCAAAGCCATTTTCCATTTGTTCAGCTTCAGCTCTGTGTGGGCTGGACCTATCAGGCACTCTGCTTTTAACACCTATGTTTTGACTCCGTCTTTTATTTCTTCACTAATTATTTCAGACTTTATTTAATCAGGTGGCTATCCCTTCATGAGCAGGAGAAGTTAAACTGGTGAGGTGCTGGCTGCTCCGTGATACCTGAGTACAAAGAATATTGCTTGTGAAGTCTTTAACCTTATAATGAGATATACATAAATAAAGATGGCTGGTGTAACTTTTTAAAATTATTTTTATTTTTTAAATTTATTTATTCTAATCAGGTATACATGATAGCAGAATTCATTTTGATTAATTGTACACAAATGAAACACAAATTTTCATTTCTCTGATTGTACATGATGTAGAGTCACACCATGTGTGTAGTCATAAATGTACCTAGGGCATGGCATTGATGTCCATTTCTTTCCACCATTTTTCCTGCCCTCATGTTTCCTCTTCTTCCCTTTTGACCAAAGTTTCTCCATTCTACCCATGCCTTCCCCCAATTACAGATAAACATCCACTTATCAGAGAGAACATTCAGTCTTTGGTTTTTTGGAATTGGCTTACTTTGCTTAGCACGATATTCTTCAACTCCATTCATTTACTTGCAAATGTGATAATTTTATTCTCTTTTATTGCTGAGTAATATTCCATTGTGTATATATACCACAGTTTCTTTTTTTTTTTTTAATTTTTTTTAGTTGTTGATGGATCTTTATTTTATTCATTTATTATTTATATGTGGTGCTGAGGATCGAACCCAGTGCCTCACGCATGCTAGGCAAGCGCTCTACCACTGAGCCACAACCCCAGCCCCTATACCACAGTTTCTTTATCCATTCATCTATTGAAGGGCATCTAGGTTGGTTCCACAGTTCAGATATTGTAAATTGAACTGCTATAAGCATTGAAATGGCTGCATCATTTTAGTACACTGTTTTAAAGTCCTTTGGGTATAGACCAAGGAGTGGGATAGCTGGGTCAAATGGTGGTTCCATTCTAAGTTTTCTAAGGAATCTCCATGTTGCTTTCCAGATTGGTTGCACCAATTTGCAGTACTACCAGCAATGTATGAATTTGCCTTTTTCCCCCACATCCTCGCCAACTCTTATTGTTGTTTGTATTCTTGATAGCTGCCATTCTGACTGGAGTGAGATGAAATCTTAGAGTAATTTTGATTTGCATTTCTCTAATTGCTAGAGATGTTGAATATTTTTCATATATTTTTTGATCAATTGTATATCTTCTGAGAAGTTTCTGTTCATCTCGTTAGTCCATTTATTGATCGAATTGTTTCTTTTTTTGGTATTTTCTGTGTTCTTTATGTATCCTGGAGATTAGTGCTCCATCTGATTTATGTGTGGCAAACATTTGCTCCCATTCTATATGCTCTCTGTTCACCTCATTGATTGTTTCTTTTGCTGAGAAAAAGTTTTTTAGTTTGAATCCATTCCATTTATTGATTCTTCATTTTATTTCTTGCACTTTAGGAGTCTTGTTAAGGAAATTAGGGCAGAATCCAACGTGATAAAGTGTTGGGCCTACTTTTTCTTCTATTAGGCACAGGGTCTCTGGTCTAATTCCTAGTTCCTTGATTCACTTTGAGTTGAGTTTTGTGCATGGTGAGAGATAGGAGTTTAGTTTCATTTTGCTGCATATGGATTTCCAATATACCCAGAATCATTTGTTGAAAAGGCTATCTCTTCTCCAATGTATGTTTTTGGCACCTTTGTCTAGTATGCAATAACTGCATTTATGTGGGTTTATCTCTGTGTCTTCTATTTTTTATCATTGGTCTACATTTCTATTTTGGTGCCAATACCATGCCATTTTTGTTAATATAGCTTTTTAGTATAATTTAAGTTCTGGTATTGTGATGCCTCCTGCTTCACTCTTCTTGCTAAAGATTGCTTTGGCTATTTTGGGTCTCTTATTTTTCCAAATGAATTTCCTGATTGCTTTTTCTAATTCTATAAAGAATGATATTGGAAGTTTAATTGGAATCACAATTGAATCTATATAGTGCTTTGACAATATTGATTCTGCCTATCCAAGAGCATGGGAGATCTTTCCAACTTCTAAGATCTTCTTCACTTTCTTTCTTTAGTGTTCTGCAGTTTTCATTGTAGAGGTGTTTCACCTCTCTTGTTAGATTGATTCTCAAGTATTTTATTTTATTTCTTTACGCTATTGTAAACAGGGTAGATTTTCTAACTTCTCTTTCAGAGATTCATCACTAATGTATAGAAATGCATTTGATTTATTGGTATTTATTTTATATCATCCTACTTTGCTGAATTTATTTATTAATTCTAGAAGTTTTCTGGTGTAGTTTTTTGGGTCCTTTAAGTATAGAATTATGTCATCAGTAAATAATGATAGTTTGAGTTCTTCTTTTTCTATTAGCATCCCTTTATTATCTTTCATCTGTCTAATTGCTCTTGCTAGAGTTTCAAGTACTATATTGAATAGCAGTGGTGAAAGAGGGCATACCCGTCTTGTTCCCATTTTTAGAGGGAATGCTTTCAATTTTTCTCCATTTAGGATGATGTTTAGCATAGATTTAGGTTTAGCATAGATATCATTTACAATGTTGAGGTGTGTTCCTACTATCCCTAGTTTTTCTAGTGTTTTGAACATGAAGATGTGCTATATTTTGTGAAATGCTTTCTCAGCGTCCATTGAGATAATCATATGATTCTTGTCTTTAAGTCTATTTATGTAGGTTATACATTAGGTTTATTGACTTCTGTATGTTGAACCAACTTTGTATACCTAGGGTAAAACCCACTTGATCATGGTACGTTATCACTTAATAGGGGGGTGGGGGCACCACGTGGACCTTCCCAATGAGTTGGGTGTCCAGAGAGACGGAAAAAGAAGGGTTCTCTGGGGAAGACGATATGGGGTCTCTCTGGATGGTGGCAATTCGTGGAATCACTCACCCAGACCCCAGGGTGTAGGTAAAAATCTGCTCTGCCCCAGTGAGACACAGAAACACCGGGAGCGAGAAGCAGGAACACCGGGGCGAGAAGCAGAAAACACCGTTTATACCGGAAAGTATGGAAGCTTAAATACACTCTTGGACCAGTCAGGTCCAAAGGTCACAAACAAAGGGGTGTATTCTGGCAAGAACACAGTCTATTAGCATAGAATGGGGAAAGATAGAAGGGAGGGGTTGAAGTTATGGAGAGTGCTCCTACAGGACATTATCTTTTTAATATGTTTTTTGTATGTGATTTGCCAAAATTTTATCGATAATTTTTGCATTTATATTCATCAAGGATATTGGTCTGAAGTTTTCTTTCTCTAATGTGTCCTTGTCTGATTTTGGAATCAGGGTGACACTAGCCTCATAGAGTTAGTGTGGTAAGGTTCCCTACTTTTCTATTTCATGGAATAATTTGGGGACTATTGGTATTAATTCTTCTATGAAGGTCTTGTAGAACTTGGCTGAGAATCCATCTGGTCCCAAGCTTTCCTTGGTTGGTAAGATTTTGATGACATCTTCTACTTCCTTGCCTGAAATTATCTGTTTAAGTCATGTATGTCCTCCTGATTCAGTTTAGGCATATCATATGCCTCTAGATGTGTCTTTGGAATATTTTATTTTTACTGGAGTATAAATTTTCAAAATAATTTCTAGTTATCTTCTGTATTTCAATAGTGTCTGTTGTGATATTTCCTTTTTCATCATAAATTTTAGTAATTTGAGTTTGCTCTCTTTTTTTCATTAAGGCAGCTAAGGTTTGTCAATTTTTTTTATTTTTTCAAAGAACCAGTTTTTTGTTTTGTCAATTTTTTCTTTTCTTTCAGTTTCATTTATTTCAGCCTTGATTTTAATTATTTCTTGTCTTCTACTTCTTTTGGTGCTGATTTGTTCTTCTTTTTCTAGAGCTTTGAGATGTAATGTCAGGTTGTTTATTTGTTGACTTTTTATACTTTCAATGAATGAACTCACTGTAATAAACTTTCCTCTTAATGCAGCCAGCATTCATAATGTCCCAGAGATTTTTGATATATTGTGACGGAGTTCTCCTTTACCTCTAATAATTTTTATCTCCTCCCTGATGTTTTCTGTTATCCATGTGTCATTGAATAGCATATTATTTAGTCTCTAGGTGTTGCAGTAGCTTCTATTTTTTATTTTTTCATTGATTTCTAATTTCATTCCATTGTGGTCTGATAGAATGCAGGGTAGTATCTTTTTTTTTTTTTTTTTTGGTATTTGCTAAAAGTTGCTTTGTGCCATAACATATGATCTATTTTAGAGAAGGATTTATGTGATGCTGAGAAAAACGTATATTCAATTGTTGATGGATGAAATATTCTGTATATGTCTGTTAATTCTATTATTGATAGTATTATTGAGTTCTATGGTTTTTTTGTTTACTTTTTTGTTTGGAAGATCTATTCAGTGGTGAGAGAGTTATGTTAATGTCACCCAGTATTATTGTTTTGTGGTCTATTTGGTTCTCAAATTTGAGAAATGTTTGTTTGATATACATGGATGCTCCATTCTTTGGGGCACAGATATTTATGATTTTTATGTCTTGTTGATGTATGGTTCCCTTAAGCAGTATAAAATGACCTTCTTTTTCCCTTATGACTATCTTTGGTTTGAAGTTCACTTTATCTGATATGAGAATGGAAACTCCTGCTTGTTTACATGGTCCATGTGAGTGGCATGTGTTTGCCCATTCTTTTACCTTCAGTCTGGGGATGTCTTTTTCTATAAGATGTATCTCTTGAAGGCAGCATATTGTTGGATCTTTTTTTATTCCAGTATTCCAGTCTGTATCTTTTGATTGATGAGTTTAGGGCATTAATGTTCAGGGTTATTATTGAAATATGGTTGTATTCTTGGTCATTTTGGTTTATTTTGGGGTTTTAATGTGACTTCTTTTCTCCTTTTATTGACTTTTCCTTTAGTGTAGTTCCTCCCTTGGCCAATTTTCATTGTTGTTTTTCATTTCCTTCTCATGGAATATTTGCCGACAATGTTCTGTAGTGCAGGCTTTCTTGTAAATTCTTTTAACTTTTGTTTATCATGTGAGGTTTTTATTTCATCATCAAATCTGAAACAATTTTGCTGGGTATAAGATTCTTAGTTGGCATCCAATTTCTTTCAAAACTTGGTATATGTTGTTCTAGGATCTCCTGACTTTGAGGGTCTGTATTGAGAAATCTGTTGATATCTGAATTGGTTTTCCCCTGTATACAATCTTAAACTTTTCTCTTGCAGCTCTTAAAATTCTTTCCTTATTGTGTGTGCTAGGCATTTTCATTATAATGTGCCTTGGTGTGGATCTGTTGTAGTTTTGTACATTTGGTGTCTATAAGCCTCTTGTATTTGATTTTCTAATTAATTTTCCATGTTTGGGAACTTTTCTGATATTATTTCATTGAAGAGATTGTTCATTTCTTTGGTTTGTACCTTTGTGCCTTCCTTTATCATGATAATTCTTAGATTTGGTCTTTTCATGTTATCCCATAATTCTTGGACATTCTATTCATGGTTTCTTACCATCTTCATTGTGTGGTAAACTTTATTTTCAAGATTATATATTTTGTCTTCATTGCCTGAGGTTCTATTTTCCAAGTAATCTAGTCTATTGTTGATTCTTTCTATTGAATTTTTTATTTGGTGTATTGTTTCCTTCATTTTAAGGATTCCTGGTTTTTTTTTTTTTTTCCAGAGTCACTATCTCTTCCTTGAAGTTATCTTTTGCTACCTATATTTGCTTCTTTATCTGTTCTTTGGAGTGATCAACTGGTTCCTGTATTTGTTCTCTAATCTCTTTGTTGGATCGATCCACTGTTGCCTATATTTGCTCTCCTTTATTATTCTGTGCTTAACAGATCATTTTAGTTATGTACATTCTGAACTCCTTCCCTGACATTTCATCTACTATGCTGTCTATGGACTCTATTATTGTAGCATCTTGGTTTGTTTGGAGCATTTTCTTCCCTTGATTTTTCATATTGTTCATGTGTCTTCCTCTTTAGCAGTGTGAATCTGAGGTATTACAGTTTCTACCCTGTAATCTTGTAGTGTCTCTCCAGGTTACCAATACCTTACCTCTTGTGTATCCATATCTACAGGGACTTAGGTCATGGTCTTCCTGGTCCTGGTTGCTGTCTTTAGGCGGAAGCAGGCTGGGAAAGCCCTCTGTTGGTAAATGGGGGCTGCAGTGCACAGTTAGTCTCCTCCTCAGAGTGTGTGCGATTGGCCTATGCCTCCTTTGCCCATCCGGCCATGGTCAGTCTTCTTCCGGCATAACTCTTAGGGAAGCACTCCACCTGATCCCAGCTTTATCTTCATAATTTGCATGTGCAAGTCTTTATTTTCTAATCCCCCATTGCCCCTTAACAAAATAACAAGTTTGGCTGAGCAGGATATGGCAGTCTGGCCATATGTGAAGTATGAGGATGGGAGGTATTCCTCTATTTGAGATCAGAGACACTAATGCACTACTTGCACTGGTGCCTATTAATAATCTGAGGCACACAGTTAAAGAGCAAACAAGGATCAGAAAGAGAAGCTGTAAGTGTTCTCCTCCTTAACTACCATTCTCCCTTTTGAAAGATGAGGAGGGACAGGCTGCCTTCCTACTTCAGATTATCATTTTATTAGCTTTCCAAAGTTCCAACATAAGTGTTTCCTTAGGTTTGTGAGTAGAGCAATTTATATGCATATGTCTTGTTTATCTCTTTATCTTAGAAACAATGCCTAAGTTTGCACTTTAAAGAATAGAGAAGAAACCATTTCTGCCTGGCTTTTTCACTTTTTGCTGACAAAAAGATCTGAAAAAGTACTTTCAAACTTATAGGTGGGGAATTCTACTTATTTCCCATAGTAGGAAGTTTTTCAAATTATTAAAATCCATAGAAGCAGTAAGTAACTGAGGTTACTTACATATATTTGTGGCATTATTTTAAAATGTCTCATTTTAAGAATTATACAAGATTAAATGGATTAAAACAATGAGGATTTGAGTCATTTCTTCTAGGGCTTATAGGGAAAAATTAAATTCAAATAATTTCCTATAGGCAAGGCAGAATCCTTCTGGTAGTAAAAGTTAACAACAGTAATCGAGTTTTCAAAGTTCTTTTATATGTGTTGTTTTATGTGATCATTCCAACTGATTTGGGAGTTAGGACATTTGTTAGCATTTTTTGTGTTGTGCATGAGAAAATTTAGCCTTAGATGGTTGTGATGGCTCCTTGTCACATAGCTAGAAAATAAAAGAGATAGGAATTACACCACAGGGCTCCACACTTCCTTCCGCCTCACCATGCTGGTACTAAATACTGGCACTTATGACTTCACTTTTATTTTATTAGACACTGGGTTAGATGGTTATTCTATAAATATCTCTCAGAAATTACAGTGGGAACTAATAGGGGGTCATTCAATTTAATACATACTTATGGTATACCTATTATGCTCTCTGATAATACACTCTCATTTTATAGTTCTCAGGTACACAAAATGAGATCACTTTACACTATATATTTGCCTCTCTGAAGAAATGTATATTTAGCATTTCAACTACTGCTGTTCTTGTAGCAGAGATCTAAGGCTAAATGTATTCTAAATGGAAAACTGAATGCACAGGCTGTATGCTAAAACAAACAAAGCAGTGGGCCAAATAGTAGATCTTTAGCATAGTTACAAATTATTACAACAATATCTAAAATCTTTGGAGTTTAGAAAGACATGTTATACCATTTTTAAGGTATTCCTATTTTACATTCAGACTTGAGAGATGGAATAATAGAGTCACATCTTGGCGGACCTCAGCACAGATGACAGACTGACTGATGTGATGTTGAAGGATGCCCCAGAGGAAAATCAATCCATGGCTTCTTGCATTCTGCTTTCCAACCCCTATCAAAGAGAAGTAACCTGTCTTATTTTTGGTGGGGAGGAGGTACTGAGGATTGAACTCAGGGGCACCTGACCACTGAGCCTCATCCCCAGCTCTATTTTGTATTTTTTATTCAGAGATAGAGACTCATTGAGTTGCTTAGTGTCTCATGTTTGCTGAGGCTGGCTTTGAACTTTCTGGTAGTAAAAAATCACTGGGATTACAGGCATGTGATACCACACCAGCTGTAGCCTGTCTTTTTTGACCATATTTGTGATGAACTGCTCAAGATTCATCAGTAAAGAAAAAAAATAGCCTTTATAAATATCTTTATTTTAGAATTCTGCATATTTTTAATTGCTTGGATAATAAGTGAATGAGATAATAGAAAAAATTTTATAATGAAAATACAAATATTGGAAGTTAGTATATCCATGAGTCTTCCTTTCTAAAGTATCTATCGCTTGTTAAATCTTGCATAATCATCTTTTACAACATTGCTCTAGCCTTCTGACAGATCAGTCTCTTCCACTTTTGTACTTCTCTAGTCTGTTCTCCTCTTTGTAGTCCACAATTATCAGTTATCACACACACACACACACACACACACACACACACTAGCTCTTTTTATTCTCTTGTATAAAATACCTCAATGATTGCCCATCAACATGAGAATAAAACTTATCGAAAACAAATAGGGGTAATTAAATTACTCCATAATAGTTGAACTGACACATATAAGTAACCTTAAGTTTTCCCACAGTCCAGCATGCCAGTCTTATTGCAAACCGCTCATTCTTTGTCTCATTAACCATCAGCCATAAATTGTAGCCCAACAAATCTACCAAGGATTCTCCCACATCAGGGCCTTTGTATAGGCTGACCCCTCATGTACCTTCTTGTGACTGGTTCATTAATACTGTTTGGGTTTCATCCTCATTGGGAAGCCATTTCTAAGCAAGAGTAGACCCATCTCTCTCCTCTCATCACCACCTTCAATTCCACATGAACAAAATGATTTTCTTTTTCTACTTCACATTGTAGACTTAGGGTCTATGATGATTTATCTGAATCATACTCTCTATACCCTAATTTTGTTAAAAAAATGTTTTTGTGTTTAGGAGATTCTAATGAAAATATTTGTATTCACTTTTTAAAGAAGATATATGAATAAAGTATGGTATTCTCTTAAATTCTTCACTTCAGTGTAAGATAAATAGACACACATCAAAATTATACGAATTGATGAACTTTTATAGATGGAATACACCCTTATAACTGGTACCCAGAATAGGAAACAACTTTACAAGCACCCTGAAAGTTCACTGCAGTTCCTTTCCAAAGTCACTCACCCAAGTTTCACAGTATCTCAATTTAACTAGATAGTTTTATTGCTGATTTTGAAATTCTTATAGCTAAAAACATGTCTTTTTGTGTGTCTTTTCTTTCCTTCAGTATTGTGTTGGTGAGATTATTTCACATCTTTGCTTATGACTGTACTTTATTTATTTTCATTCTGTGTGTATTCCATTATATACTATAATTTATTCATTTTACCATTTTTGTAGTGTAGTTTTCAGTTTTGTCTATTACAAAGAGTGTGGCTATAAATATATTTCTACAGATCTTTCAGTGAACATGTATGTATATAAGATTAAAATGTCTGGTTATAGGGCATTCACATGCTAAGTTTATATTTATATTTCCATTGGCAGTGTAGAAGAGTTCTCATTGGAATATGTTCTTGCCTGACTTTGATTTTTCTTTTTCTTTTTTATTGTAGTGGATTTTTAGTGGTTATATACTATTCTTTCAGTTTGTGTTCTCCTAATTACTAATGAAACTAAACATCCTTTCATAAGCTTATTGGTCATTTAAATAGTTTTTCTGTGGCATACTTGTTTGAGTCTCTCACCTATTCTTTTTTATTGATTTCTCTTTATTTTTAATTCATAGACAATAGCATTGTATGTTTTCCCTCTCTGTGACTCCTATTTTTGAAAAATGCTTTCTCTTGAGAGACAGATAATCTAAGGTTACCATTGTCTTATCTACTACTTTTCTTTATGTTTAATGATATTTGTTTTTTTATAAAAGATCATTGAATAGCTTATGAAGATTTATGAAAAGCTTTATTGCTTCAAATTTTCCATTTGGCTCTACAATCCATCTGCAATTTGCTTTTGCACATTGTATGAGGTAGAGGCCAGGATTTGTTTTTTATCTGTACGAATATATAAGTGACCCAGCACCATTAACAAAAACTGCTGTCCCACTGTTCTGATTACACTCTTATCTCATCAGAAATAAAGTAACAATGCATTTGTGGATTTGATTCTAAATTCTCTATTATGTTTTATTTTTCTATTGACTATCTTTGTGCCAGTAATACTCTTATCTTAAGTACTACAACTTTATAATAGGTCTTGAAATCTGGTAGTCTTAAGTTTTCCAACTCTGTTTACCAGGTTTGTTCTTAGCTTTATGGTTTTTCATATAAATTTTACCACCAGTTTGTTAACCTTAAAAAAAAAGATGAAGAATAAGTTTTAGGGATTTTAAACATGGATACTGTTAAATATATCAGAGCAGTTGGTTATTTTGATATCTTTACACAGTAAATCTTTCAGTTCATTTTTTTTTCCCACTAACAGTGTGACTTTTTAAAAAATCAGCTTATAAAATCTCCATTGGCTCTTAGATAAGTTATAAAAATCAAATTTATGGTCCCCAAATCCCCCTTATGTATTTTTAATCAACCTAAATTTTCCCAAATTTCTCTAATAGAGTATAAAATGTTCTCTAATAGAGTATAAAATGTTCATATTATCATTCATGTCCAAATCTCATTACCTTACCACACACTCTCACAAAGAAGCTGCTATTAAGGTATTTTGCTCATGACACCATGCTACATGAGATCCATCTTGCCTCTGTTTTGCTTCTACCAATTAGATTCACATTTGTCTATACCAGGCAATTGTTCCCCTGCCCTTTCTCAAGCTGCCAATCTAAGCCACCATTGGACACTATGATTCCTGGAGATGCTTTTCACTGCTGATGTGACCAGTTTTCCACTCCAGGCTCACGAAACTACTGTCTGTCCCTGCCAAACTATGACATGTCCAAATTATATCTGGGAAGATTCTAAGCATGATTCCAATGAGTAGTCGCAAGCATACAGGAATAAGGGCTTCTCAATCATCTGATTCCCAAAGAAAGGCCTCTCCCTTTTGTGTTCTGCTTAGAGCGACTTAAGTAGGGCTACTTGCGTTAAGAGGTAAGAGTATTGTATGAGAACATTCTCAGCCATAACTCCGCCGCCTTGTTCCTACTAGGAACAAATGCTTCAGGATGACTTGAATGAAATCAGTTCTAGGAGTACTCAGGCATTAAAACACCCAGAAGCACTACTTGCCTGATATTCAGTAGGAAATTCAGTTGAATATGCTTAATTCATTCTTCTGTTAGGTTTTCTTTCTCCATGGCTCAATCTCTCACTTATTTGGCTTTTATCACCTTTACATGTGCCTCTACCTAGGCCTCTATATTTGCTACCAGATCACTTGTCTACATCTAAAATAGTGGGTGTGCTTAGAAACCCTTCATCAGCCTTTTTAAAATTATAATATGTGAAATATAGTGTGACTCTGTATGTTTTTTTCTCTATTATGAATTGAACTGATATAATCAACAAGTATTTGTGTATGTGAACATACATAAATGAATATGTTTTTATTTCTCTTGAATAACTTCCAAGGACTACAGTGTAGTGGTTTATGGTAAATATATATTTCACATTTTTAGAGACTACTAAGAGGCTTTACAAAGTTTTTCCACTTTTACACGTTCAAGACAATTATATGATATTTCAATTGCTTCATATTCATGTCAAAACGTGATACTGCCAATTTTCTTTTCTTTTAGCCATTCTAATACAATAGTATATCAGTTTGATTTGTCTTTCCTTTATGAAATTATAAAATTATGGCATCCTTAAATAAATTTACTACTTATTCATATATTTTATTTTGTGATGTCTATTCAAATATTTTTTAAAAAACACATGTATGCATTTTTAGAAACTATTATGTTTAAATAAAGTTATACATATCTATTTCCTCAAATATTTATTACTTCTTTAGGGTAAAAACAAACATTAACATTTCTTTCTTCTAGATTTTTGAAATACATAGTATGTTATCATCCAAATGCAGGGAAAATATGAAGGCAAGAATTAAGGGAGTTGGCCTAACTAGTGATCTGGGTCTGGCCCTGATATGAGTCATCATTACCCTGAGACTGATTATGCAGAGACTTGTTGGCTCCAATAAGTATTCCCACTGCTTGGAGGGGAGTTTAATTTCTTTTCTTTTTTTTTTTTTTTTTGGTACCAGGGATTGAACTCAGGGGTATTCGACCACTGAGCCACATCCCCAACCCTATTTTGTGTTTTATGTAGAGACAGGGTCTCACTGAGTTGCTTAGCGCCTCGCCATTGCTGAGGCTGGCTTTGAACTCGCAATTCTCCTGTCTCAGCCTCCCTAAATGCTGGGATTACAGGCTTGAGCCACCGTACCCGGCTTAAGGAGTTTAATTTCTATTGCATGTATGTAGTTTACCAGACCTGTGACCCTGGAATATAAGAAAAGCTGAGGAGAAGAATAACTCAGAACAGATTGGGTGAGAGAGAAAATAGAGTTAGTTTTGTTCAATGATTGGTCCCTGATTTATTATTAGTGAATTAGAAATTCTCTTTATGTAATCTTCATATCACATTGATCCTAATAAGTTGTTTTAGCACTGTGATGGATGAGTCATTTTCCAAATAGTTGCTGCCATGCACATCCGTTCTCACATTACATTGTTTACCTTTTGGTTTTTATTTTCCACCTCATCTACATTTTTTTTTAGGTTTAAAGAATTTTAGCTGACAAAGATTGAAAATATTCAAGGAGTACAAAATGATGATTTGATACATGTGCACATAATATAGTGATTTTCATAATTTTATTAATTAAGACATCCATCACCACCCAAGGTGTATGTAGATCCCCAGAATTTGAAGCTTTTGGGAGTCTTCTGAAGAATTAAAAGCTTTAATATTTTTGAGGTCCTTTTTTTGGAATTTTTCTTTTGTGAATTTTGTCTTTTGTATTTTATCAAAGAAAATATTGACTCATCTAAGTCACAAATATTTTGCTACTGTAAGTTTTATATTTCTACCATTTACAATTAGTTATGTAATGCACTTTTAGTCAACTTTTGTCCAATTTTTGGTGGTGAAGTTTGATGTTTACTTTTTCTACATGACTATCGAGTGTTCTAATACCATTTTTAAAGACTTTCTTTTTTACCGAATTGTGTTAGGAGCTTTGGTAAGTGTCAATTGAACATGAATATGTTACTTTTTTGGTAGATTTAATATTGTGTTCCATTGACTCTTTGATACATCTCTATTTTTACTAATGTCATCGTATTTTGTTTCCTCTAGTTTTATAATAATTATTGAAATTAGGTAATGCATGTTTTCTAATGGCTAAAATGTCTAGTATAAGAATGAATTGGGGCTGGAGTTGTAACTCGGGTAGAGTGCTTGCCTCACACACATGAGGCACTGGGTTCGATCCTCAGCACCACATAAAAATAAAATAAAGGTACTGTGCCCATCTACAACTAAAAAATAGTTTTAAAAAAGAATGAGTCATAGTAGTGAAGGCAGACAGCTTGGCTTTATTGTAATCCTAGGAGGAATGTGTTAAATATTTACCATTAATTATGAAGTTAGTTATAAATTTCTCATGAGCGTATCTTCTTAGTTTGTGAAAATTCTATCTGTATGTAGTTAAAAGTTTTAAAAGTTGCCTAATGATGAATTTTGTCAAATATACTTTTATATCTATAAAAATATTCATGTTTTTCTTCATATTGTGAATATTGCAATTTGCATCTATTGAATTCTCACTGTAAAACCAATTTTATGTTACTGAGATAAATACAACTTGATTATGATATATTGACCTTTTCATGTACTGCTGGCTTTGATTTATTAATATCCTGTTGAGGAGTTTTGTTTGCATATTCATGAAAGATACTGGTCTTTGTTTTTATTGAAATGGTCATTTGGTATCAGAAAAACACTGACTTCATCAAGTGAGTTGAGAATTACATCTTCCCCTTTCTCACTTTATTTAGAATTGGTATTTATGACCTTAAATGTTTGGTAGAATTCACTAGGGTAGCCAACTGAGTCTGGTCTATTATTACTTAGAACATTTTAAAACATTTATTTTATAGTCTTAAATGGACAGAATTACAAGAGTGTCTCCTTCATGTTAATAGATTTTTTTTTAAATAAAGGAAAAACTTTGTTTAATTTTATGTTTCCTTTTTCTATTTAAATTTATAAGAGTATTTCCAATTGAAGCATTTTCTGCTTGAATTTTTTTTTTCCTTCTAAATATATACAAACTCCTTGAAGGCAGGGATAATGCCTATTTGTTTTTGTTCTCTAGTGCTTAATATAGGGCCTTGTGCAACAGTATTCAGTACTATAAATGTTTATTTAAATGAGCAAATAAATAAATGAAATGTTCAATAATAAAATCTATACTTTTTTCCACTTATTCTCCTAAATTACAGCTTTCTCATCCATAACATGAAAGAATGCAAATGCATAATATTCAAGCCTCAGTCATCTTTGAAATCCTTTGAAAAATATTTATGGCCAGGTGTGGTAGCATATGCTTGTAATACCAGAGGCCCAGGAGGCTGAGGCAGGAGAATCAAGAGTTCAAAGCCAGCCTCAAGAAAAGTGAGATGTTAAATAACTCAGGGAAACCCTACAAAATAGGGCTGGGGATATGGCTCAGTGGTCGAGTGCTCCTGAGTTCAATCCCTGGTGACAAAAATTAAAAAAAAAAATTATGCCCCACTAGTTTGGATGTAAGAAAAGGAGAATTCAACAGCAATGATTCCTCTTTCAGGTGTACCTCAAAGTCTCTCATATATACACATTACAGCCTTTTCTCTTTTTCATCCTTTTCAGGCAAGTTTTAAAATTATTAATATCTGCAAATGTGCCTGTAAAACACTTTGGATCTGTGGTAATTTTTAATTTTCCTTTAATTAGAAAGTTTAGCCATAAAAGGGACTGAGAGGTAATATAATCAAGCCCCTTCAGTGTGCAAAACAATCAATTGACTCTCAGGGAAAATAAAGAGACCTCTTGCCAAATGCCAAAGTCTTGAGCAACAAAGCAGAAAGGCTACTAAAGGTGAAAAGAGAAGTTTTTCTCTTCCTCCCTCATTCTCACTTCTCTTCCAAAGCAGAAATATTAAGATCATTAAGACCAAAATAGATTTATAAAATAACTATATGGCATCCTTAAGTGTATAAAGATATTAATCAATGTAAAACTTTTAAAACCAGACCAAAGATCTCCCTCTCTCTGTGTTTTTCTACCCTTTAAGATAAAAAAAAGTGTTTTCTAATACTTTCTTCTTTAAAATGTTACTCCAGTGCCAATCTCGAAATCTCAAGGAGCCCATATTTCTTATAGCTAAGTCTCACAGAGAAGTCAAAATTACTTCATGTTGTGATTTTAGGTATGTGTATGTACACCCACACATACATGTAACTCTTATTCAAAAGAAAGGCTGTTTTAAGGAGCATATTTTCAAGATTGCTTGAATCAATATTTTTTCAGATTAAAATCCTAATTGACTTCAAATAAATGTAATTTATTTTGTTGTTGAAAAATTTATTTTATATCCTTAGAGATAAAAAATAACCTTCCTTCTTTAAATCTTTTTTTTATCAGTTAGTACATCTATTTATCTGTTTCTTTCATTTTTGTAACAGGAGACAAATAGATATAGCTAACATATCTGTACATTTTTACACGGACTCATATTCTAAAATAAATTGATTT
Organism: Geosciurus inauris; assembly: GCA_004024805.1. Lineage (NCBI taxonomy): Eukaryota > Metazoa > Chordata > Mammalia > Rodentia > Sciuridae > Geosciurus > Geosciurus inauris. The sequence goes on from PVHX01022706.1 coordinate 19,776, forward strand.
TTTTAAGTCCTTCCATGATTAATCAAATAATCTTTTTATGGTTCATTTCATAAAGTAAACCTAAAAAGGCTGTCCCTCAGTTATCCAGTAACTATGTGTTATTATGAAACTAGGTCTTTAGTTTCCAGAAATGAGTAGGAATAATTGAAGAGGCAGCTGTTCCCTGTGAAGTAGAAGCAAAACTGGTACACTGATAATATTGGTGGGAGACAATTAAATTGTTCAATTTGTGTCCATTTAGAATCTTGCCTATCCTTAACATCATCTGACAATGCTTTTAGTTGTGTCACCTGCTAATTGAGAGTGCTTGCAGAAAAATAAAAACTGACAAAACATCTTTTTAGTTTAATAGAGTTATTATGTGCCTGAGAAATAGAAATAGACAGAGAAGGTAGAAGAAAATGGAAAGGAAAGGATCTATTTGGTCTTAAACTATATGTGTATTATATATACAATTCTAATGTTTCTTATTTTTCTAGAAAGAAAATTTCAAAAAGTGTAGAACTGTCTTTTGATAATCAAAATATTTTTCTTAATTCTCAGCTTAAAATATTTGTTGGATAATGTTCACAGGCCTTAGACTGTCTTTGGGAAATGTTCTCGTAATATTTATGTAAACTGTTCTGTCTGTGCCAAGTTATAGTTAAGAGGGAGAAGGAAGAGATGGAAAAGAAATAGGTAAATTGTGAATAATATAAATAGATTATTTTCATGCATAAATTGCTATAAACTTCTATTAATGCTAAAAATAGAAATTATTGAAGTGTTCTTTGAAATATTTAACCACGATTTATTATTTGAACTCAAGTTTCATTGGGCTGAAGTTGAAATATAATCAATAAAATATAGGTCCCTTTAGAAGGTACATTAATGCTTCAAGTCAACAGTATATTAATTGTAAGTAAGTTCCATATTGATAGAGGAATGCTTACAGGAATGCAGATGAGATGGTGAGAGGACGAGTCCCAGGTTTATTCAGACAGCTTTGCTCCATGAATTTGCTTCTCACCAAAAGAGTATGCTGCCTCTCATACAGCAGAAATGTGCAACATTACAACTCCTGGGATGCACTGCCAATAATTCCCTTCATAGGACTTATTATCTTTGGTTCTGCCTGTATTTGTAGATATAAAGTTGTCATTCCTGTGTCTCAAAATCTACTATCTGGAATGTGAAAGAAAAAAAACAAACATTTCAGATGTTCAGCCATTTCATTGTTCCTTAGTCATCTATAGCAGGGGAGAAAGTAATTGCTGAAAATAAACTATAATCAATTTACTCCATTTTAACAATTACCAAATTTAAAAATTGTACCTTAAATCTAATATTTGAGACATAATTTCCATCTTAGATGTATCCTCAATTTGTAAAATTAACCCTGAGTGAAATATGTATACTAAATCAATACTGCATCAAAACAAAAACATTGCTATGAACATGGGAGCCCAGGAGATAGTAATTAATTAGGAAATTAATGCAATTACTTCTAGTGACTTAAAAGGTTAAAAAAAAGTGTATTTGCTGAGAAAAAATACTTTTTAGAACTTCAATAATAAAGAGTAGATAAAATTTTATTTTAATATAATTTAGAAAGATTGAAAAATAAATCCACTGATGTTCTATAGCAGAAAAAAATTTACACACTAATCAGTATTTAGAGACAGTAGAGAGTACTAATAATTAAAGAAATAATACCTAGAAAATATATGTTTGAAGCTTTCTGGAACTGATCAAATGTCTCTTGGGAATCCTTGCTGAAGAGAGATTTAAAAAAATAAAATAATGAAGGAAAGGCTTAAAAGAATAAATGATATTGTGTAGGAAGACATAGCTTGCTTCTCCCAATTCTTTTTCATAGTTTTTATATCTCTTTTACACGAGATAATATGTAAATTGTCTAACAACAAGTTGGAACTCAAATTAATTCATTTTTACAGTTGTTTCATCATTTTCAGAGCCCTTTACTGTTTTTATTTAGAATAACAAGTTTAAGGATATCTGTTTTTGTTTTCTTTTTTGGGAGGAGGGGGATACTGGGGATTGAACTTAGGGGTACTTGACCACTGAACAAAATCCCCAGCCCTATTTTGTGTTTTATGAAGAGACAGAGTTGCTTAGGATAGCTGTTTTGTGATCTGCAAATCAGTTAATTAAAAGATGTTCAATGACTGGTTTACTCTGGTTATTAGATCACTGACACTTTTTTACGATATTGTTATAGAAACAATATACTCTGTCCATGCACCAAAATATTTATTTTCTAGCAATTTCTGAAAGCACATCATAAACAACTGTTTGAATTATTTTGAAAAATTATTTTGAAAAAAATTATTTTGAAAAATAAAACACGTTATAATTTTTAATATAAAATTGTGAATCTGGTATTATTCTGCTACTTTATCTAATCTTAACTTTTCTTTTTATTTTTTTTCAATTTTCAGGCCCAACTTATTAATTCTGGAAACAAGTTCATAGGAATGTGAATTTGAGTAGTAGCCAAATTTTAGGCATAAGCTACAGAGAAAACAATTTGGTCCCTCTTCTCTCTTATCCGTTTCAGTCACTGTAAAGATATGAATCTTCTTTTGGTTATGATCTATCCACTTGATAATATGTGCTACTGTAACTTACTAGGCTATTACTCATTTTCATTTTATTTGTTAGCACAATGTGTGGGATGGTGAGGGGGGAGGGATTCTGCTTAAGCAGGGGTTCCTGGGGAGATGGTAGGGCTTCTTTCCCACCTACTCTCTCTCTCTGATTTTTTAATTTTTAAAGCTTTTTAAGTTGAATTTTGTGCTAGCAGCTGCATGTTTGAGCATGAATTCCTTGGTTCTCAGTGAAATAGCACATCCCTTAGGATAATGCTTTGAAGAGGAGATGACAGAAGTCCTGTTGGTTTGGCTTTGATGCAAATTACAGTCCGTGAATCCTTCCGTTCATGTCACATTTGTGAGTTGTCTTGCCTACATTTTCCTAGGATGAAGAAGAAAACTTATTTTAACCCCAAAGGAAAAATAAAAATACTAAGGTCAGTAAACACTGTTTTTTCTCCCCAGTAGAATTATAGAAGCTCTTAAATTGAACTCTATATGTATTTTCATATAGAAAAAATACTTTTTTCTGCTGTCCTAGTGAATTCTTTAAAACCTCAAACTTAATTCTGGGAGCCATAACAATGACTGAGAAAAATGTAAATAAAGGATGGATCTAGTCATTAGGCTAATCATGAATATTAATATTGGTTTGACATCATTCTTATGGGATTTAACAGAGAGCTTCTAGCAAAGTAACGGACAGACATTTTAGATGTTTAAATAAAGTGAGTGACAAAGGCCTTCTTGGCTGGAAAATTGCATCCATTCTCATCCATTCTTCCTCTTTTGTTTTTCTATTGTAGAGAATGGAGATTCTAAGCACTTAGCTTCTCAGCATCTAGCAAGGTTAATGGTGAGACAACTTTCTGGTAAGTGAGGCATAAATAAAATTCACTCAAAGGTATCTAGGAAAGCTTTTGATTTCCTTATAAAAGGGACAGACTGAAGGTTTGTGTGCCTTTAAAATTCATATATTGAAATCTTGACCCCCATGGTAATACCATGAGGCAATAGAAACATTAGGGGGTGGGAAGGTTTTAAGAGTGAAGCCCTCAGGATTGGAATTAATGTCCTTATAAAGAAGACCCCAGAAAGCTAGTTACTTACTTCTTTCATGTGAGGACAAAGAAAAAAGGTAATATCTATAAGGAAATAGACCCTCACTAGACACCAAATCCGCTGGTGCCTTGATTTTGGACTTCTCAGCCTCTAGTAATAAATGTTTGTTGGTTAGAAGTCACCCACTTTATGTCATAGTAACCTAAATGGACTAAGGCAACTCTACTCTGTCACAGGAGCTGGGTGACTGGGTGATGGCAGTTTCATGGGCAGTGAGAATTCACTGAAACAAAGAGAAACAGTTAAGGGTTTATTAGAAGGAGATATGCTGCAAGGGTGCAGCAGGGACATGACAAAGATGTCTGCCTATGAACTGAGAAAAGGTCTGGACTGACATGAGCTTCTGAGTTCTTTGTTTTCCTTTAGAGGGCTTTTTGCTAGGAGTAGTTAATGCTAAATGAGGGATGCTTGACGGATTCTTGTGACTTATTCATAATGACTATTGCATATGCACCAAATGTTCTTTCCTGGGCTTTACGTTAGAAGCATGAAATGCAAGTACTATGTAAGGGGTTTTCAAGAGGGACTTTCCCTTCTTAGGTTACTATAGTGCAAACATGCTCCTCTGGATGGTTAGGTAATCATTTGAACAGGATCTTGTTTACTCTTTGGGGAAATTTACTCTTCTGATAAATGCAAGGGGCAGGATGAAAGAGAGGTCCTTAGTATTATGTGGGCTCTGCTAATCAGAGTGGGGTGGAGCCCTGGGACAGGGTCCCTGATTTATCCTGCCTCATTCTTCTTCTGTTCTTTTATGCTTTTGACAGCATGCAGTGCTTGAAATTTCAGGATCCATTGTCTACACGAAAGCAAGGCCAAGTGATGAACATAAAACTTGTGTTGATATGTGTTGTAGACCTGGAGATGTGCCACCCACAAGTCCATTCAAAGAGGGAATGGCTGAGAGCTATAGAGACGGGCACAAGCAGACAGCCTTCAACCAGCCCTTCAGGGTCTAACTCAGCTGCCTAGAGCTGCCTAATGCAAGGCTACACTCTTTCCTGCAGTTTATACCCTGTAGTGGATAAGGCCATTTCAGGTCAATACAGGTCATTCTGATAGGCATTGCTCACCTCCCTGGAGTACACTTCCAGGGAGGCTAAGGTTTTGTTTTTCATGTGCTGCAGTTTTCTCTGACCGATCCTCCTTATTGCCACTTTTCCTCATAGATGTAAATCACTGCTAAGCATCTTACACCCCAAACTGAGCATCAGCATCTCTTTGAGAAACCCCAATTGGCAATATGGGAAAATAAAGATAATCATCAATCGTCTACTTTCAAATACCACAATTACTTGAAAAGTTTGTAGTTACATGCTGCCAAGTCATTCCTATTCTAGTGGGATAGTTCCAGAATTTTTTGCTTGAATTTAATTTTCACATGGAAGTAGTAGTATTTATATTATCTTAGAGTTCTAGAAAGAACATCAAACATCATTTGCTGCAAATTACTTAATATACTAATAAGAAATCTAAGACCCAGAAATACAGATGAACCTTTAAGTAGGTCCCAGTCAAAAGGAAAATCAAGAGACAATAGCAAACAATTCATTTACTGATTTATTCATTTTTAGTATATTGTAACTTTATCAGTGTTTTCCCAGATTTTAAGCTGTGGTTTAGAAAAGTTGTTCTCAAGTGTGATTTTAAACTAAAGCATCAATATCACCTGAGAAAGTGTTAGAAATTAAATGTAAATGTTCATGTCCTATCATAGATACATTGAGTTAGAAATTTCTTAGAAATTAGGAGGAAGTAAATCCTAATCTGTATTTTTAAAAGAGCTCTCTGTGATTCTGATGCATGGTGAAGTTAGGGGCCAATGGTTTAGAGAAGGATCTACTGCTGATTGGACAAGAAAATTAGGTTCTAGTCTAAGATCACCTACAGAATGTTGACATGAGACTACCACATCCCTGCACCTTAGTTTACTTACTGGTTAAAAGAAAGGGTTGAAGCAAGGTGTGGTGGTACCCATCTGTTATCCTAGAGACTGAATATTGAGGCAGGAAGATTGCAAGTTTGAGGCTATTCTCAGCAGCTTAGCTAGACTCTAGCAACTTAATGAGATCCTGTCTCAAAATAAAAAATAAAAAGGGCTAGGTTTGGTGGGTGAACCTAGGTTCAATCCCTGGGTAAAAAAATCAAGCCAAATTTGCTTTTAAAACCTTTTTTAAGGTAATGGAGTTGCATTAATAAGGGTTCTTCAGAGAAACTGAACTATTTAGCGTGTGTTTGGTGTGTGCGCATGTGTGCACATGTGTATGTGTAGAGAATTTAAGAAACTGTCTGATGGTTGTGGAGGCTAGCAAATCCAATATCTACACAGTGAGTAGGCAGGAGTGGCTAATGTTGCATCTCAAGACCTAAAGCACTCTAGAAGAAGATATCTCTCTTCCTCAGGGGGAGGGACCTCAGTCTGCTTTCTCTTAAGGCTTTCCAATGATTAAATGAGATCCACCCACATTATAGAGAATAATCTGCTCTACTCAAAGTCTATTAATTTAAATATTAATCTTACTTAAAAATATCTTCACAGAAATATCCAGACCAGTGTTTGACAAAATTACTATTTGAGTACCAAGGCTTGGCCAAATTGACACACCATAATTATCCATCCTAGGATCCTTTGTTTCAGTGAATGAATTCTCATTCTGAAGTCCAGTATATAAAATAAGTAAAGGCTCCATGGTTAAGGCAGCACAGTTCTCTGAAATTTCTTACAATCAACATCTTCTTACTCCCATACCACTGTTTTCCATTAGTGGGCAAGTGACCCAGCAAAACCCATGTAGGTTTATTGATGAACCATTTGAAAACCACATCAATACCTACATGTGGCTCCTTCCCTCTCTCAGGCACTAATTGATAAAGGAAGATATTCCAGGAAAGAACCTGAACACATTTCTTTTAGTCTAAATTTAAAAAAATCCAATTATTTGTAACTTGACAAATAGTATAATGAACCCATGCTCATTGATGCTTCCCCCACCTAGTAGCATGTTCATTAAACAAAGCAATTATCATTTGCCCACCTACTTTATTCACAGTTCTTTTGCTCTGATAAATATTTCAAAAACTCATTTTATAAAAATATAGCTAAGGAAAATTTTCTTTCAGTTCATGAATGAATTGTTATAGATTTCAAACAAATGGGGTAAGAATTAGTAAAATTTCAAGTAATAATATAACATTTCTTCATAGTATGGTAAATGCCAATGTTACAAACCCTTAAGTTTAAAGCAAATGCTCCAGATACAGTAATTGGTCACTGTGGGATTCAACAGTAATGATTTCAGAAATAAAACCCTCTAGTACTTTCATTTTAAAATAATTTTGTCTGTTTTATCTAAACTAATGCAAAAGGAACATCAAAATATCTGAGTGCCCATATGAAGAGAAAATTCTTCTGTCTAGGTATCAGATCTTTACTGCCTCTCACATGAGACTCTAAAGCACTATGAAGGTTAATCAAGAATCAAAAACTGAATGCAAATATTTTATTTTTTTTGAGGCTATTGTGAATGGGATAGTTTTCCTAATTTCTCTTTCAGAGGGTTTATCGCTGATGTATAGAAATGCAATTGATTTGTGGGTGTTGATTTTATATCCTGCTACTTTGCTGAATTCATTTATTACTTCTAGAAGTTTTCTGGTAGAATTTTTTGGATCCTCTAAGTATAGAATCATA
>PVHX01022707.1:0-27181 GCA_004024805.1 Geosciurus inauris
TGGCTCACGCCTGTAATCCCAGCACTTAGGGAGGCTGAGACAGGAGAATCGCGAGTTCAAAGCCAGCCTCAGCAAGGGCGAGGCGCTAAGCAACTCAGTGAGACCCTGTCTCTACATAAAACACAAAATAGGGCTGGGGATGTGGCTCAGTGGTCGAGTGCCCCTGAGTTCAGTCTCCAGTACCAAAAAAAAAAAAAAATCATTACTTTTTGCTGGGCATGGTGGCACACACCCATAATTCCAGTGATCCAGGAAGCTTGAGGCAGGAGGATCACAAGTCTTAGCAATTTAGCAAGGAAGGTCCTAAGCAACTTAGTGAGACCCTGTCTCAAACAAAACATAAAAAGGACTGGAGATGTAGCTCGGTGATGAAATGCTCCAAGGTTTAATCCCTAGTTCAAAAAAAAAGAATGACTACTCTCCTACCTGTCCACTACCTTGTCTCCCTTAATCCTGTCCATTTGGTGTCTTATTTCCTTAGGAATCCCATTTGTAGCCAGGTATGATAATGGTTACAGTACCTGTAATCCTAGCTACTCAAAAAGGCTGAGGCAGGAGTAGTCAAAGTTCAAGGCCAGAATGCACAACTTAATAAGATGAAAATAAAATTAAAATGAGCTGAGGATATAGCTCAGTGGTAGAGTGCTTGAGTTCAATTCCCAGTACTGCCACCACTTCAAAAAAAAAAAAAGAAAGAAAGAAAGAGCCAGGCATGGTGGCTCAAGCCTGTAATCCCAGCACTTAGGAAGGCTGAGACAGGAGAATCACGAGTTCAAAGCCAGCCTCAGCAATGGCGAGGGTGCTAAGCAACTCAGTGAGACCCTGTCTCTACATAAAACACAAAATAGGGCTGGGGATGTGGCTCAGTGGTCGAGTGCCCCTGAGTTCAATCCCCAGTATCAAAAGAAAGAAAGAGAGAGAGAGAGAGAGAGAGAGAGAGAGAAAGAAAGAAAGAAAGTCCCATTATTCTTTCCAGATAGGCAACTAATTAGCTGCAAAATGAAGCATTCACCTAAAGGCTTAAGTAATGCTAATAATGTGTTACTTATTTTTGACAGGAGACATAAGTGAATAAGTAGGTTGACTAATAAGAGGGATTTCTGGGTAGGAATTTCTTAACTTTCACCAACTCAATGGCAGCTGTAATTGAATGGAAAGAGTAATGGGCTTGGATCCAAAGGACATATATTTAGCCAGGCAGTGTGGCACATGCCCAAATCCCAGCACTCAGGAAGCTGAAGCAAAGGGATCATCTGAGCTCAGGAGTTTGAGAGCAGCCTGGGAAACACAGCAAGACCCCACCTCAAGGAAAAGAAACAAACAAAACAAAACAAAAGCTGTGCTTAAATGCTGACTTTGGGCATCCGTTTTCTTACCTGTAAATTGGGAATAATATCATCAGTCCTACATGGGCTTTTGTGACCACATGTACAAAAGCACTTAGAAGAGTAGATCATATGATCCCATCAAAATCAGTGGTCATTTTTGCTACCATCAGTCTGCCTCCTCCTGACTCTACTAGGTGAGCTGAACTGGCCTCTGACTAGTGGATTCCCAGGTCAGACCTCAGCTGCCTCAGTAGGAAGCAGGGGATAGACTTGTCTTCCTCACTGTGCCAATTAGAGGGATACAACTTAGTGAAACAATTCCCAGGAGACAGACCTACTGGAGAAGAGTGCCACTTAGTGGTCCTCTTTTCCACATTATATGCCTCCAAAAGGTCAACAAAGGCTGGTCCCTGGGTTTCTCCTTGTCATATGCAAGAAGGTAAAAGTTAACATCTAATTTTGACTTTCTTCACAATGGAAAGAAATTTAAAACCAAGGACACAACTAACATTATGAGTTTGATTCAGAGAATATCGTATGCTTCAGTAACACCATTTTGGAAAAAATAGGTTCTGTTCCAGTTGAGAGGTATTTTTTCTTCAAATGGGATGGAAAATCTCATTTGAAGAATAATAAACACTTAAGTAGGGGTCAAGGTTGAGTCCATTTTTTGTTGGCTTACTGTTGAGTCCAGTTCTGATGTGCATCAGCTGACCCTGTGATGGCACGGGCACAAGTTCATCAGTGAGAGGTCAGTGAGAGGTCAGCGAGAGGCATTTTTCAAAGGCCTTACCTTGCTCATACTTTCCATGCCTCCTGCAACCACAATGCTGGAGTCACCGACCGCTATGGACTGGGCTGCAAGACACACAGCTTTTAGGCCTGACCCACAGACCATTTGGCAGCTCCATGCTGGAACAGAGTATGGAATCCCTGCACCCATGCTGGCTTGTCGGGCAGGATTTTGCCCACAACCTGGAAGAAGAACAGAAGATTCTATACAATCAAGGGACAAGGTAAAGTATTAAGGTGCTACTGCATGTAAAATTGCCAACTTTGTCACCTACCACTTTTGAAAGCCTATGGCCAAGTTCCTGCTGAAGGCACAAAGACTTATGTTAAGTCTCCACTTGTCACAGTCTAGTCCTTGAATATATATTGTCTTGTGCTGCTCTCTAGATGTCTCACAGATAGAAGCTATCTCCACAAAGGAATTCTTTTTTTTTTTTTTTTTTTTGCGGTGCTGGGGATTAGAACCCAGGGCCTTGTGCTAGCATTTAATGAAATGAGTTCTATGAAAATGAAGATTTTATCTGACACAGACAGTGCTTATCCCTAACTGCTAAAATAGTGCTTGTCACACAGTAGGTGATCGTGGAGGATACCTGGTTTAAGAAGTATGGTGAAGCCAGGCGCTGTGGCACATGCAGTATCCCAGCAGCTTGGGAGGCTGAGGCAGGAGGATCGTGAGTTCAAAGCCAGACTCAACAACAGTGAGGCGCTAAGCAACTCAGTGAGACCCTGTCTCTAAATAAAATACAAAACAGGGCTGGAGATGTGGCTCAGTAGCTGAGAGCCCCTGGGTTGGGTTGAATACCCAGTAACCAAAAAAAAAAAAAAAGAAGTAGTATGGTGGATCCATGTTCAGGTGCTAGTTCTACTTCATACTGTGACCCTGGTAAGTTACTTGACCTCTCAAAGTCTCAATACTCATTTGCAAAATGCAGATAATAGGATTCAACATATGTATGAAAAGGATTAAATGAGGCAACAAAAAGGAAGCACTTAGAGTTTAAAGGCCCTGCACTTAGTAGGCCCTCAATAAACAAAGTTGGTGGGGTTTTTGTTTTTTGTTTTTGGTACCAGGGATTAAACCCAAGGGCACTCAATCACTGAGCCATATCCCCAGCCCTTTTGATTTTTTGTTTTGAAACAGGGTCTCACTAAGTTGTTTAGAGCCTCTCTAAGTTGCTGAGGCTATCTTTCAACTTATGTTCCTCCTGCCTTAGCTTCCTAGCCGCTGGGATTACAGGCATGCACCACCACACCCAGGTTCACAACTGTTATTTGTATTATGATTATGTAAGACATACTATAGAAGTCAGTGAAATGTGGAGGAGGTATGAGAGAAACCAGCAGTGGAGCACCCTATGACAGCTGAGAGAATCTGAACTACAGGTCTGGGAAGGCGGAAAGGGGGGCCAGAACACAATAGGCTGAGGTTGTTACAGTCATACTTTAAAGTCTTGAAGAGTCATGATAAAGTGTCACAATTTATACAAAACTTTAAGGTCCATAAGGAGAAGCTGAGCAGGAGAATTAGGAAGAGGAACTGCAAGTACAGGTTGAGCATGCCTGTCCTGAAAATACAAAATCCTCCAAAATACAAAACTTTTTGAGTGCTGATATGTTGTAACATTCTACACATGTGACAGGTCAAAGTCAAAATGTGGGTGCACAACACAGTTTATTCAGGATCTTCAAGGGGGAAAAACAAAACCCTTCCAGGCTCTTTGGCTGTGATACAAACTTTTTTCATGTACCAATCTAAAATATTACATAAAATTACCTTCAGGCTATGTGTATAAGGTGTATATGAAACATGAATGAGTTTCATGTTCAGACTTGAGTCCCGGCCCCAAGATATCTCATTATGTATATGCAAATATTCCAAAACTTGAAAAAAAAGAAAAAGAAAAAAACCCAAATCGAAAACATTTCTGGTCCCAAGCATTTTGAGTAAAGGATATTCAACCTGTACACAGATAAATGGGTCAGGTCTCAGACAGGGTATGGCCAGAAGTTGGTTTTGAGTATTACTAATTATCACTATAGTTAATTAGAATTTATGCTACTGAGTCAACATGAACTAATTTTTTTTCTTTTGGTGCAGGAAAGTGAGCCCATTGCCACACGCATGCTAACCATGCACTGTACCACAAAGCAACATCCCAGCTCCCAAAATGAGTTTATTAATAACAAATTAGGAATGGTCATTGATCACTGATTTATAAACCCAGCAGGAACTGGAAGTAAGATGGACTCATTCTCAGGACTCATCTTCCTCCAGGGAGTGGTAAGCCCCTTGCCAGTGGTGAGCTACTCATTTTCCCAGCTCAGAAGTGAGCCCTAAGAGAGTAAGGACTTGCCAGTGTTGCTAGAGCCATTCCTCCAGCACCTAGCACAGTCCAGGCACATAGGAGGAATTCAATACATTTTCACCGAATGTGTGACATTTTGGGGGGACTGTGTGGAGGACTATGCATTTCTTCTATGTATCAAGCTGGCCCTGCTTCTAACGAATGGAAAGGCAGTGTAGGTTAGTGATCTAAGAACGTTTACGAAAAGCATTTAAAGAAGCAGAATCCTAAGCTAGAAGTTACAAGGCGGGGAGAAGGAAGACAGGATAAATCCTAGCAGGGGTAATTTTGAGCAAATGTATGGAGGCAAGAGTGTGTGGTGTGTGCGTGGGGCGGGGGACTGCTTCTAATAAACCTATCCTCTCCTGAGGACACTCAAGAGTTACCTGCTGCCAAAACATGTCCCAATATAACCTCAGAAACCTCTTCCGGAGCCACTGAGGCCCTTTTCAGGACTTCTTTGATGACAGCCGAGCCCAGGTCCTGGACAGGCACAGTAGATAAGGCACCATTGAATGAGCCTACAACAGAATGGTGGAGAGAGCAGACATCTGAACCCTGGGCGCCCCGCAGAAGCCCACCACGCGCTTCGGGACTCCAGCAGCCTGAGCCAGGGCGATGGGAGCCATTTGGAAAGCCCACGGAAGGCGAGGATGCGGCCCCATGCTGCCCAAACAAAAGCAGCCGGCGCTCTGGCGGGCCAAGAGCTTTGAAACTCTGCAGCACTAAAGAGCTGAAGGCAACGACAGCTAATCGTCGCCTTACCAGACCGCCCCAGCTCAGCGGCAGGACTCAGACCACTAGCGGTCCAGCCCCTGCGACCACAAGCTGACAGATGGCGCCTCCCGGAGCTGGCCAATCAGGGGTCTCGCCTTCCTACGCCAGCCAACAGGAGAGCTTGGCAGCGCGGTGGCTCTACCGCAGGGAGCCAATCCGAGGGCAAGGGGCGGAGCAGGCGCAGCTGCCGAGAAGGGGGCGGGGCCGCAGGCCCCGGCTAGGGAGGCGCCAGGCGCTGATTCTCCCAGCGGCAGCCCCGGAGGTCCCCGCCGGACCGGGACCCCTCCTGCCCACGCTTTTCCCACACCACACAGGTCCGATCCTCGGCGCGACTGCCGAAGGGCAGGCGGCCCGGCCCCCGCGCCTACCCGCCAGCCACTCACCTATGACAGTGCGCGCCGCCGAGATGATGACCACGGGGTCTGAGCCTGCACTCATCTTGCCACGAACGCCTCTGCCACCCGGGTCCGCTCAGCGCTGACTACGAGTGCGGTAAAGCCCTTCCCCACGGCTCTCAGGCCGCGCCTGGGGGCGGAGCCTGAGGATGCCCCGCCCCCGCCGCCTCCGCGTAGTTTACTCTGCGCAGGCGCAGAGGGCGGTCGGGGTGGCAGGTACAGGACTCTCAGGAGATGGGGACCGGGACCTGGGCGGGGCGTGGAGGGACTGGAGCCCGGGGCCCCACGACCGGGGTCTGATGGTTCCCGGGGCCAGGGCTGGGGGTCCGGGGCTGCGGATGCGCACACAGACACACACCCCTGGAATCTTTATCTGGACCTCCTGTGTTCTCTCCCGGTCTCATGTTTTGGATTTTTGTTTTGGTACTGGAGATTGCACTCAGGGGCACTCGACCACTGAGCCACATCCTCAGCCCTATTTTGTGTTTTATGTAGAGACAGGGCCTCACTGATTTGCTTAGCGTCTCGCCGTTGCTGAGGATGGCTTTGAACTCGCGATCCTCCTGCCTCGGCCTCCCAAAGTGCTGGGATTACAGGCCAGGCGTGCGCCACCGCGCCCGGCTTGTTTTGGATTTTTTAAAATTGAAGTTTTTCAAAACTAGAGAGTGGAGTTAACAAAAAGTGTCATTCAGCCCAGGATTTAATCCCAAATCCTGCCACCCGTAGGACTGAGGACAACTCCAGTGTGTCCTTTTGCCCCGAGTGGCTTCGAAACTTCCTCCACATTCTGCCTGGGCACCAGTAATCCTTCACTCTAGGCGCGACCTGGGTTCTTTTTTTTTTTTTTTTTTTTTTAATTTATTTTTTAGTTGTAGGTGGACACAATATCTTTATTTTATTTTTACGTGGTGCTGAGGATCGAACCCAGTGCCTCCCGCGTGCTAGGCGAGCACGCTACCACTGCGCCATAACCCCAGCCCGCTACCTGGGTTCTTCTGGTGAGACCCTGGAAGGCTCACCTTGCCTTGGGTGGGCCGTCACTACCGGCCTCTTCTTGAAGGTCCGCTCCAGCGGTGAATGCGTGAGGAAGTGCGAGTGTCCTGCCAGTCAGAATTTCCTTTGATGGATAGTTGACAGTTTGGATGATGAAAGGCGAGGAGCGTGTGTATTAAGCAGGGTCACTTCTGTTTCAAACTCTTTCGGCTTCCTGTACCCTAATGCACCCAGATCAGAATCTCCTAGCTGTCTAACGACCTCGACGCCCTGGGGCCAGCTCTGGCTCTTTCCCCCGGAAATACCCCCGCAGGCCAGCTGCGGGACTTCCACTGTTCTGAAAGAACGCCCATCCTGTTTGCTTGCCCGGCTTGCTCACCTGCCTGCAGGGAACTCCCATGTTCTCCGCAAGGCAGAATCTACTATGCTAGGAAGGAAAGGGGGTTCTAGGCAAGCGTTGCAGCGGGTTGAGAACACTGCATAGTGGAACAAGAGGATGTTGTCACAAGATTGTGGAGGGAGAAGCTGTTGACAAGCCTGGAGAAACGGTCCTCCTGAACTTTGAAGTAGACTGAAAAAAAATCATTAGGTACTGGGAACCTACTTTAAGATTTGTAGAGATGTAAATGGGTCAAATAATCCAAAGCCGATAACTGGAGTGTAGGCCCCAGAGGTGGGGCCCTGAAGAGGGAAAAAGTTGGGTAGTGGTGTTTCCTTCGAAAGAAATCCTTAGGGTCTGGGGTAGTGATAGGATCAGCAACACACTGCAATTCTCTGCTTTCTGGTAATCCAGAAGTTGTTCCCTGTCCCCAAGCATATTACAGTCCAAGGAATTCAAAGAACTTTCCTCTGACTTCAGCTTTATTCTAGCACATTTTCCTCTTGACTCTGGCCAGTCTTCACTTTCCTTTGTGGTCTTACTTGGACTTCCCCTTAACATAATGCCCAAGGTTCTTGCTTTGCCTCAGTTCCCTGGGTAATACCAGTCAGCTCCATGGCTTCAGTTGCTGCCTGGTGTTGACAGCTCTGAAATCCCATACGACCTACTTGTCTCTTGAGCAGACTGGTCTTCTCTACTTGTTTCCCATAAACACATCAAATTTAACACTCTAAACCCAAATCATATCTAACTCTTCCTGCCTTTGTTTCTTCTGTTTCAAATCTCAGTGAACATTCTAACAACTATCTTCTGTTACCCAGCCAGAAACCTACATTTTTTGAACTTCACTTACTACAGAAAAGCTTCCAATTTCCTGCATTTGGTGTCCCCACCCCCAAGTGTCTTATACCTAACCTTACCTTTCATTTACCATGTACTTCCTAGTTTCATTTGTCTCCTCTACTAGACTGTAAGCTCTGCACCATGACCTTGTTATACAGCTCCTAGCACATTATGGGCATTAAATGTAAATATATTCTTCTGGAGGCAAGAATACATTCACTTGTCTCCCATCTGGAGGCTCTACCTAGAACTAGCTTAGGAGGAAATCTTTTTTTCTTGGGTACTGGAGATTGAACTCAGGAACACTCGAACACTAAGCCACATCCCCAGTCCTATTTTGTGTTTTTTTATGCAGAGACAGGGTCTCACTGAGTTGCTCAGCGCCTCGCCGTTGCTGAGGCTGGCTTTGAACTCGCGATTCTCCTGTCTCAGCCTCCCAAAGTGCTGGGATTACAGGTGTGCACCACTGTGCCCAGCTAGGAGGAAATCTTGAGAAGGTAACTTTGCTTTTGTTGCGTAGCAAGTAGCATGTGTCTCCTGGGAAGTCCTCATTATAGCTACTCATCCATATTGACTAAAAGATATGTATGGGCCAGATGGGGGCTAAGAATATTGAGGAGGAAAGAAGATGAAGAGAAAAAATTCTTAAATTAGATCTGGAATCATATGCTATCTGGGCTGCTTTGCAGAGGAAGTGGGTGGGTAACCACCATAATTTCCAAGTGCTTATAAGTAGCCACTGTTTTATTGGTACTACAGAGCTAGTTTGTCCTGTAGGGGCTTTGCAGCCATTCTTGGTTGCTTCATACATACAGTTGCAGGGATCCTGGTCAGGTTTTAGATATAAGGCAGAATTCACCAACCTACCACTGAGCAAACTGTGAGAAGTGGTGAATCTGTAGTGGATCTGTACAGGATGGAGGCTGGCAGCATGCTCCTTACCACTAAGGGTAGCTCCACACCACCTCATCACAGCTGCCCCATGATAGGTCCAGATCGCAGGTAATTACTTCATCCAGGGCTATGAAGTGTTCCTTACAGCAACAGGGACTGATGAATGTCCAAGACAGTGTCATCATAAGAGCAGTGAGAAAGGATGGAGCCCAGGGAACAAACAGCAGTTTGTATGAGAAATGGGGAACATCTGAGAGACTAAACTGTCAGAATAATTTCCATAGTTTTGTAAAAGCATCTCAGGAACTAGAGTGGTCAGCCACATACAGGTGAGAAGCCAGGCTCTTCTGCTGAGCTCTACGTAATCAGCACTCACACGCATGTTCAAGTCTTCCCTGCAGTGGCAACAGTGGCATTCACTACTCTATGTGAATGTCAACTGGTCCATCCTCCAAGGCAAGACTTTTCTACTGGAAAGTTTACCACTGGGCCACATTCCCAGCCCTTTTTGAGACGGGGTCTCACTAAGTTGCTGAGGCCTTGCTAGGGCCGAGGCTGGCATTGGACTTGCAGTCCTCCTGCCTCAGCCTCTCGAGTCGCTGGGGTTACACACAGGTGTGCACCACTGCACCTGGCTTGGGAAATGTTTTATTCCTCCTGCCCAGAAACTGGCATTTCCTTCACAGGCCAGTTTAATATGTCCCCCGCTTTTTGTCAGGGCTGTGGCCAACACTGGCCTTAGAGCCTGTTGGGCTCTACCATTGAGCTTTGCTCCTAGCCACCAAATTACTTCCAAGACAGTGCTTAACTAAATCCATTAAGTTAACCTGTCTTTAGCTATATACTTCAAAGCTGGTTTTTGGTTATTTTATTGCCATTGCATGTGATTTTCCCCCAGTTTTTAAGTATTTGGCACAGCAGTCATTAAGACAGCTTGAGCTGGCATCTCTGAATCAGGTACATTTCTTTTTACTGGAAAGTGAAGGGAGAATAACAGTGTCTCAACTCTTGGAGTCACAGTTCAGCTGCCAGCTCTGAGGTGGGTACTACTGAGGGAGCTCTGCTGTAACACCCTAAAGGGGCAGCTCCAACACTAACCCACAGAAAAATTAAAGGATTCTTTAATTAAAGCTGTTGTTTCTTCTTTTTTCAACAAACTGTTCAAACAATAAAAATTTCTATTTGAAGTAGTTTGACAAAGGGAGGTGGACTTAAAGGACTGGAACTTCACTTTGATTAACAGTAGTGGCTAACATTTACTGAGCAGTCACTATGCACTTGGCATTTCCTGTGGACCAAATGTTGGTGCCCCCACCATTCCTACGTTGCATCCCAATGTGACGGCAGTAGGTGAGGCCTTTGGAGGTAACTAGGGAGAGTGAAGCCCACATGGATAGGATGAGAAATAAAGAGGCGACCTCTTTCTACCCTGTGAGGATAAAGCAAGAGGGCGGCTCTCACTGGGAACCAAATCAGCCCACAGGTCAAACTGATCTCAGATTTCCTAGCCTCCAGAAATGTGAAAAATAAAAATGTTTGTTGAAGCCACCGTCTATGGTATTTTTGTTAAAGCAGCCCAAGCTAAGACAACATGGATAAAAAGCATTTAGCATGTATTAACTCACTTCATGCTATTATATGGGGAAAAAGTGAACTAGAGTTTAGTTTGCTCCAGTCATGTTACAGGTAAGCGGGAATGCCAGGATTCAAGCCCACTAGTTCCTGAAGCCACTTTCTCAACATGGATGTGGTGGTATCACCTGTTTTCTTACCAGCAGTCATACCAGCAAATCAATCATCCAGTTCCAAAAATGAGAAGTATTGCCTCTAAGTCCTTTAAGTTATTCATCAAGGCAGATTCAACAGAAACATGATATCTGGTAATGCCACATTAAGAAGTCTATACAAGTTTAGTCATAAAATTGCATTACTCCTTGAAAAACTAATTTCCTATTGCACACCAATGACAACATGGTAGAATTTCATTCCATAGATTTCCCCTGCCTCTAGTACTGGGGATTGAACCCAGAGGCACTTTACTGTTACATCTTTAATCCTTAAAAAAAAAATTGTTTTAATCATAAGACAGGTTCTAAATTGCCTTGAGCTTGTGATCCTCCTGCCTTAGCCTGCTCAGTTGCTGGGAAAATGGGCATGTACCACCACACCCTGCTCAGGGAATATTATTTTAGCATGTATCACAATGTTAATTACATAAAAATTTATTTCAAATTGTATATTTTTCATTCACTTTAGAAGACTGAACAAAGGTTAATCAAGACAATGCCGAGCTGGGTGCAGTGGCGCAAGCCTGTAATCCCAGCACTTAGGGAGGCTGAAGGAGAATCGCGAGTTCAAAGCCAGCCTCAGCAACGGCAAGGTGCTAAGCAACTCAGTGAGACTGTCTCTGCATAAAACACAAAATAGGGCTGGGGATGTGGCTCAGTGGTCGAGTGCCCCTGAGTTCAAACCCCGGTACCAAAAAAAAAGACAATGCAGGCCAGGCAGTGGTACATGCCTGTAATCCTTGCAACTAGGGAGGCTGAGGCAGAAGGATCCAAGTTTGATGCCAGCCTGGGCAATTTATGTCAAAAAAAAAAAACAAGGAAAAAAAAAAACCAAAAAAGGGCTAGGGATACAGCACAGTACTACAAGTCTTGCCTAGCAAGCGCAAAACCTCAGATTCAACACCCAATAATGGGGGGAAAGTTTTTTCTTTTTTCTTTTTTTACAGTGCTGGGGGATTGAACCCAGGGCCTGTGTAAACTAGGCAAGCACTCTACCACTGAGCAACATTCACAGCCCAGTACATTATTTTTAATGCACCACTTAAGACCACAGATGTGTCAGCTAGATAAACAAAATATAGTCATTTTCAAATTAAGTTGTACTTCAGTTTCAACTGTTATAACTCCACTTCTGAGGTTCACTGGTTACAACTTGTATCTAAAACAACTATTTTGCTTTTAGCAGAAATGGCATGTTTTATCTCAACCATATATGAAAAGCTACAGAATTCTAAAGACATGATGCCTTAAACTTTGATAGTTAATGTATAATTACGTTGGGGGAAAAATGGAGCCAACTCTAGCAATCTTAACAAACATTTTCTCCTACATCCTAACACCCCATAGACTTAGTGATATAATATATGGAGATATGTTGTTAGTGAAACCCAATAGTACTGGCCAATGTTTCAAAACAAACATCACTGATTGCAAGGATACACTAATTAACTAACTGAAATCAGGTCACAAAAATAAACTGCTTTTCAGTTAAAATCTAAAAAATACCTGGGGGACTATTTTCTTTAGACTATTCCGTATTTTCAAATATTTTTAAAACATTATTTTTATGTCAGAAAAAAACATTAAAGTACAGTCCTACTCCAACTTCATTTTGCCAAAAAACCCCACAAACTAATAATCATGCACAATCAAGACTGAGGAATGGGCAGACCTAAATTTCAGCTTTGTGGCATGTTAAAAGGATGATAATTAGAAATTCAGCAATTTTGTGACACACCCAAAACAAAACAAAAAAAATTTACCAATGATAAAGAGTTACAATAAAAATCTTTATTTAGGTTTGGTCAGTACAGGTAAGATATACTGGAGTCACAGAGCAATATGCATTAACAGGATACAACAGTTCATAAAAATTGAGTTAACTATGCACACAAATATCTTAAACATTCAGTCACCTAAAGAGAAAATGCAAAGATGTATGGTGGAAAAAACTGTATCTAACACTGAAACTACTATAGGATTCCATCAACAAGTTCAACTTTTAGTGATAAAAATCTACGGTACTGGGCAAACTTGGCAGCCGTAAACCCACATCTACTCTAACAAGTTTGAATGGTGCGGAAGTATTTAACAGCATGAGGAAGAATGCCCTTACACAGCACGGGTTCTAAAGACACAGATTTATATAGACATCATTGAATTATACTTTAAGGAAAGATTTCCATTTACAACTTCACATTAACTCATATAAAAATAACTTGACCCTACACAAAATGTCCTTTTAGCAACATTCAAAGTAATTAACTATTACAATTTCCAAAGTGGCAGAGGTACTGAAGCCAGGGGAAAAAAGAAAAAAGGGGAAAAAGAAAAGAATCAAACAAAACAAAACACACCCATAAAAAGGCAAGTTGTGACAAAAAGTATGCATCAGTTTTCGGGACAGTATCTTCTCCCAAATTAAATGACACTGTATAAAAATTTGCTGGAAAAATATTACAAAACTGAACCCTGTACATTTACACTTGAGTCCAAGCCATTCTGAACGTGGCGGGAACCCACAGTTCGGTTACCTTTCCCGCTCACTGCTTTCTCCTCTTGAGGGTCCTGATTGGAGTCTGTGTCATTTGAATGGTGTGTGAGAGAATTTTCACTGCCCGTGGGAGAGTCTACACTTTCATACCCCGCACTGAGTTGGTTTACGTAACTACTACCACCTCTGCCAGTTCTCTCCTCTGAGCTGTTGGAGGCCTTATTACCATTCCCTGGAGAAGAAGGAGAGTCATCCTCTGTTGTGTTCCCCTCCCTGTGAAATCCAGACCCAGACGTCCTCTGACGGGAGGAGCTGCCATTGCTTGGTCCGTTTGCCAGACGACTGCAGTCTTTACTTGTAGCCTCTGCCTGTTCTACAGGTTCAGAAGATGTAGTCCTGCTGGTACTTGGGGCTGAGGCTTGAGACTGCTGCTGTTGGTACTGAGCCAACTGCTGGCGCGTCTCCTTCAGTTGCTGCTGAAGAACTAGAATGGTACTCTGCATACCTTCTACTTCTTCGTCAAGTTGAATGATGAAGTCATTCAGTTCTGTGCAAAGGAGAGTCAAACCTACTTTAATATCTCTTAAAACATTTTAAAATATTTCTTAAGTACCTGCCATAAAGCCAAGCAGTCAATAAAAAGTAAGTAAAAATATAACTTTTTTTCTTTTCTGAGGTACTGGGGATTGAACCCAGGAGCACTTAACCACTGAGCTACATACCCAGCCCTTTTTATTTTTTATTTTGAGACCAGGTCTTGCTAAGTTGTCCCAGCTGACTTCCAACTTCGATTCTCCTGCCTCAGCCTCCTCAGTGGCTGAGATTACAGGTGTGTGCCACCACAACCAGCTAAAAAACAACGATGCTACTAACATAACACATTTTAGATTTTTACTTGGAATTTTAAAATAGCCACTCAGAAATGAGTTTGGGAGAAAACCGGATACTTCAAGCAATATGTTAAAGCAGCCTAGTTTAAAATGATTCAAGCCATCTTGCTGCACACAATTGATTACAGCCTGAAAAATCTGACGTTTACCTGTGGGTTCACCACAGCCAGTCCCCTTACCCCTCACCCTCTTAGTCAGTGTCTCAACTCCACAGTACGTTCAGTCCTCAGGACAGGATGGTTCATTAACCCTCCAAAGAGGCCTGTGCTGTTACCAAAGACTGATCCACATATAAGAACAAACTACTGCTAGACGACTGATTAAACTACACATGCCCATTAAGTTTTTTAAAGGTTTTGGGAAAACAAAGTCCCTCACTAATACATAAAAATCTTCAGCTGGGCACGGTGGCGCACGCCTGTAATTCCAGCCCTTTGGGAGGCTGAGGCAGGAGAATTGCAAGTTCAAAGCCAGCCTCAACAATGGCAAGGATGTAAGCAACTCAGTGAGACCCTGTCTCTAGATAAAACACAAACGGCCAGGGATGTGGCTCCGTGGTCAAGTATCCCCGAGTTCAATCCTCAGTACAAAAACAAGAACAAAAACCAACTCCTAATTAACATGTTTACAAATAGTATGAATTAATCCCAGTCCTTTTTTTATTCTAAAACAGGATCTCACTATGTTGCCCAGATAGGCCTCAAACATGTGATCCTCTTGCCCCGGCCTCCAGAGTCACTGGGATTACAGGTGTTCGCCACTGTGCCTAACTGAAAAGTAGGTTATTTTTTTTTAAATAATTTTTTTGTTGTTGATAGACCTTTTATTTTATTTATTTATATGTGGTGCTGAGAATCGAACCCAGTGCCTCACACATGCTAGGCAGGCGCTCCACCACTGAGCTACAACCCCAGTCCCTGAAAGGTAGTTTTAAAGATATTACTTGGCCACTGATTCTCTTTGCAATTCACCATCAGATATACTACTCCCCAGTTTAAATGTTCAGTTTGGCTATGTGCCTTACTATTAATCCTCTTCACAAATAAGAAAAAGAGCACTGGATGCAGCTACATTTGCCCAAAAAAGGATGGAGGATAACAATTAAACTTGGGTTGTCTTAGCAAATTTAAATATTGAATCTCTTATTCACTAGGACCCTGATAGATAAAATCAATTATATTATTTCCAGACCACTGGAAATTGGTAAACATTTCTCAGATTTACAGAGATGGTTCAAGATACACCTTTCAAGCACCAAACATCATTTTTTCATCTTAAAGCACTTTTTCTAAAAATAGAAATTTCTTATGCAATGTGTACAATAAGCAATTAGGAGAGGGTAAAAAAAAAATCCTAAAATTAAATAGCTGTTTGTTGACTTAACTAGAAATGTTTCATTCATAATTTTATATAACCAGACAGAGAACAACATGCATAGAATTTAACCTATGTGATCATGCCTGGCAGTATTTTAAAGCCAGTGCAAAGGTAAGTGAACTTTTCAAAAACCCCTTACCATCCTGACTGCTTTTAAGTTCCTCACTATATTTCTTCTGTAAAGCCAACTCTGCTTCAAGCTGTGCAATGCGACCCTGGGACAGCTGCCTTCCAAGCTCCTGGTTCTCCTGGATAAGCATTCGACACTTCGCCATTAACTTTTTGCCTGTTTGGCTGCAAAGGAAAGAGCCAACCATCACAAAATGAAGACAAAACTCTCTATAATCTTCTCTGCATTACTAGAGCAGATGTAACACACACACAACATAACTGTTTCACAATAAATGCCACCCTATAATTACCATCTTGTTTTCTGGAACATGTCCATCTTCTGTATGTCAGTATTCAGCAGCAAAATTGACCCTTATACAGAAAATACCCAAAGAAACATTTTTTTTGTTTCTTTTACATTAATAATCGATTTTCAACCCAAAATATCATTTGAAATAGAAACAATCCAGTTAACATACATCTGGGATACACCAATATTAGTAACACTCAAGTACTTAGCTTTATCAAACAGAAGTTCTTGACAAGGTACACGCAACATCAACCATAAATGTACATTCTTTTAAATACCCTCTCTAAAATACCTATAAATGAATGAAAATATACTTAACTCTTGCTAGAAAAACATATAAAGATTCCTTTTACTAAGTAGATTCTCTGGCACATCAATATTTCATACTTCTCAAGAATATATCTTTTAAGTGAAGCACTTTTAGTATTACTATTTTAAATCTTAAAACTCTTTCTGGGCTGGACATGGTGGCACACGGCCAGTAATCCCAGCGGCTTAGGAGGCTGAAGCAGGAGGATGGCAAGTTCAAAGCCAGCCTCAGCAATGGTGAGGCTCTAAGCAACTCAGTGAGGCCTTGTCTCTAAATAAAATAGGGCTGAGGATGTGGCTCAGTGGTCTAGTGCCTGAGTTCAATCCTTGATACTCAACCCCCCCCCCCCCCAAAAAAAACCACATCTTTCTGGGCTGGGGATGTAGCCCAGTGGTAGAACACTTGCCTAGCATGCTCAAGGCCTTGATCCCTAGCAGTGGGATGGGGGAGTAGGGACTCTTTTCTACTCACTCAATTCCTCATTTTTTCTCCTTTCCCCAGCTTGAGGACTGAACCCAGGGGCACTCCATCACTGAGCTACGCCCCTAGCCCTTTTTATTTTTTGAGACAGGGTCTTGATAAATTGCCCATGCTGACCTTGAACTTGTGATCTTCCTGCCTCAGCCTCTCGGGTAGCTGAGACTACAGGCATGTGCCACTGCACCCAGCCTTGTTTAACTTTTTATATGATACATATTTTTTTAAGCTGCCAAACTGGGGCATAAGTTTTAAAATTTAATACTAATATGCAGCTTAGATTTTATTGATGTGAAAAAAAGATCAACCATGAGTCACAAAGATCAGAGATTACTTAGGACAAATAATGCAAACATGGCAATATCTCCCAAATTAGGTATGGCATACTTTCAATAGATCCATTTCCAAATGCTAGTGCCATATACTAAGGAACCTATCAGCACATGCACAGCAACTGCAGAAGTACAATCAGAAGCCCTAATAATAGCTTTACTTCAGCCTCAGCAATAGTGACAGAAATTATTGTCACTTTTAAAGGTATCTAATTTTAAGTATATAATTGTGATAATAATTTTAAGATGTGGATATGGTCAGTTTGACCATCCTTTTCACTGGATTAAGTCCAAAGTGACCTTATTGGTTAAAAATATCTTTTTAAAATATTTTTTAGTGTCAATGGATCTTTATTTTTTTTATTTATTTGTACGTGGTGCTGAGAATCGAACCCAGTCCTCACGCATGCTAGGCAAGCGCTCTACCACTGAGCCACAACCCCAGCCCTAAAAATATCTTAATTCTAGTTTTCCCTTATGCTAGTAGGGCTTACACTTGTCTGATACACTACTTCTGAGTGCATCTGATTCTATGGAGACTTAGAACTTTAAAAATGGGAGCACTTGCTAGATAATTCTTACTCTTTCAAGTAGTATGGCAAAGTTTTTTTACCTATCACAGCTTGTGTTCTAACCTAATATAATTCAACAAAAAGCCCATAACTAAGTCTCCTTACAAAAATCTGTGGAACAGGGGCTGAGGTTGTGGCTCAGTGGTAGCGTGCTTGCCTAGCACATGTGCGGCACTGGGTTCGATGCTCAGCACCACATAAAAATAAAGATATTCTGTCCACCTACAACTAAAAAATAAATATTTTTTTTTTTAGAAAAATGTATGGAACAATAAAACCTAGTTTAATATTATTCAAATGAGTACAAGGTGAAACTCGTGAAGTAGCACATGACAAGGGTTTTATTCTTTTATATTTCAATTCTATTAGCTGGTGTTCTTCTTCATTGCTACTGTAGCTCCAGATTTATCCCATTTTTCATTAGCATCCTCAGACTTAGCCTCCACCGAACAAGCACTTACAAACCAAACAATAAGGAAATAAGATAATGGACGACAACAACAACAACAAATGATATAATGAACACCACTGTCAAAGACCATGGAATTCTTTCCACGTGGCTGCCAATGCTTCAACAACTTTATTTCTTGCAAAGCATACAGCATTGCTGTCTTCCAACTAAACAGAAAATTCTTTTGTATGAACTTTTAATAAAGATTTGGGGAAAAAGCTGTAAAATACATTAATGACCTGACTTAAACAACCCCATATAAAAACATCAAAAATTCTATTGCAAGCTGGGCGCAGTGGCACATGCCTGTAATCCCAGTGGCTGAGGAGGCTGAGGCAGGAGGATCATGAGTTCAAAGCCAGCCTGAGCAAAGGCGAGGCACTTAGCAACTCAGTGAGATCCTGTCTCAAAATACAAAATACAGCTGGGAATGTGGCTCAGTGGTGGAATGCCCCTGAGTTCAATCCCCAGCAGCCCCCTACCCCAAAAATTCTATTGCAAAATAAAGATTTTATCTTTTTATAAATGGTCTAAGATAATACTATCACTTCTAAAATTAGTGATAACTCTAACAATAACAAAACCACTTTTATAAAGATTCTGTAATTTCATGTCATATATAAAACTATCTCATGGAAAATTTGTATGATGCTCATCACATCTCTCTCTCTCACACAAATACACAAAGTAAAAGGCTTGGGGTCATACTTGGGGTGGAACCTGTGCTTAGCATGTGAGGCCCTAGGTTCAAGCCTGAGCACCTGCCCCCAGCAAGAAAGAGAGGAGTGGGGGTGTAGCTCAGTGGTAGAGCACTTGCCTAGCATGTGCAAGGCCCTGGGTTTGATCCCCAGCACCACTAAATAATAATAAAATGTTTAGAGCAAGGCATGGTGTCACACGCCTGTAATCCCAACACTTTGGGAGGCTGAGACTGGAGAATCATGAGTTCAAAGCCAGCCTCAGCAACAGCCAGGCGCAAAACAACTCAGTGAGACCCTGTCTCTAAATAAAAATACAAAATAGAACTGGGGATGTGGCTCAGTGGTTGAGTACCCCTGAGTTCAATCCCTGGCACCTAAATAATAAATAAATAAATGAAATAAATAAATGAAATAAATAAATAAATGAAATAAATGAAATAAAATGTTTAGGAAACAAAACAAAACATATAAAATAGTTGAAAGCCAGGACTGGAGGTGCATGCCTATAATCTCAGCAACTTGGGAGGCCGATACAGAAGGATTGCCCCAACTGAGGTTAGCCTCGGTAATTTAGTGAGGCCCTGTTTCAAAACAAAAATTGAAAAGGCCTGGGGATGTAGCTCAGCAGTAAAAGTGCCTCTGGGTTTAATCCCCAGTACCAAAACAAAACAAAACAAACAAACAAACACAATTTAATTACAAGAAGAGTTTGAAAGGTGAATAAAGCAGAATCACTCCTTTCATTCAAATGTTTCCGAAATAATTTTTAAATTACAAACACACACACCATTTTTAAAACCAAATAACTCAGAAAACAAATATAATGGGAAATACTTGGAGAGAAGGATTTTAAAAAAGGAAGGAATGAACACTGTATATCAACATGAAGGGAGCCAGGCAGGCTATTTTGCAGAAATGTGCACACAATTACCTATGTGATTAAATGCAAACTGAAAACTGCCAAATATTAAAACATACCCCTCTAAATGAGCTGAAACACATGCTAAAATGTATGCTTTATATACATGAATGAAGTATTTTGACTCAAGTGGATAATATAACTCAGGAATCTTTCTCCCACAAAATTAAAGCAGAAAATAAAGTGGAAAGAAAATACCACACACACACAAACCCCATTCTACTTGAATTATTACACATTAATTATTATTGATGGAGCATTATTTGTTTCAAATTAATGATGTATTTGTAGTACCCAACGAACTTTGGCTTATAGCCTAATTTTACAGAACAAAAATTAATTAAAATAAATTATGATTCATTAATAAAATGGAAATATTATGTAACCATTAAAATATAGTTACCTATAAGTACTAAAAAATGCCCGAGAGATGAAAAAGGGGGGAGGAGGTCTACAAATCATTTGTATGTATGGTACGATCACATCTGTTTAAAAATCAATACACATAAAATGATTGTGTATGCACACAAATTATCTTGATGATACCCAAGTAACTTAACAGTGGTTACTGCTCCTGGAGAGCAGAATGTGGAAGAATGAGGTCACATCCAGGAGTGACACTTTTCATTTCCACCTTTTCCCAAGTGTTTCCATTTTACATACAAGCATGTATTATCTTGTTAATTAAGAGAAGTTTTACAA
The DNA here is from genome assembly GCA_004024805.1 of Geosciurus inauris. Taxonomy (NCBI): domain Eukaryota; kingdom Metazoa; phylum Chordata; class Mammalia; order Rodentia; family Sciuridae; genus Geosciurus; species Geosciurus inauris. The sequence goes on from PVHX01022707.1 coordinate 20,183, forward strand.
TAACATGAATAAAAGCCCACAGACCTCAAAGTGACTGTTACCTAAGTGGCAAAGAAAGATGCTGGCTAAATTTGAGTACATGTTAATTGATATAGTTTATGAACTATGTTTTGACCTATTATAAATATACTTAGGCCATGTATCTTAAAAGGCACAAAATAAATACAAAAGACTTAATGTGGGCACAATAAGCTAATTTCAAACAGATTCAATTAATCACCTTCCAAACCTCACAATTTTTAGAAGCAGATTTCTTGCTACAAAGTCACACAAACCTCCTCAGCCCACCCACTGCCCCACAAATGCCCTAAAGCACAAATATACAAGATACTTACAATTGATATGAATGATAGAGAGAATTTAAGTCACCCTTGTTAAAACTGCACTTAAACGTTGGGACAAGCTGGAACATTTATCTTCTACTCATCTCAGACTCCATTATCACCAAGCAAAAATTCAAATTGGTGACTTATTGAATGTTCTGACGAAAAAAAATTCACCTCCAAGATTGGATGAAAACATGAAGAAAATAATGTCTCATTTATCTAAATGATCAAATGAATTTACTAGAGATGGTCACTATACCTTTTTTCAATTCACAAAACGTCTCACTTATGCCAGCCCATAGTTCCAATACATTATGTCCCCAATCTTCTGGCAGGCACCCTGTGAGATTGTCCCACATTAATTTCTACTACAATATCCAGGGACAAAGTGTCAAAAAGCAGTGAGTATCAAGTCTCCTTTTCTTTTATGATACCAGCTGGAATAAAGTAGGTCTTTTAAAAATGAGATAGCCTTTTCCTTCACTTTGAAGAGCACAGCAACAATTTTTCCAAAATGAATCTGCTCTCCACAGCCCCCCAAAACTAAAATGTTAGAAGTACAACAAAATCATAGTATTCCTTGAACTTAAAAAACAAAAAGCAAAACAAAAAAAAAAAACCCCAACTATTCCAAGGCACATTTCATTTAATATCAAGAGTGTAATACAAAAGGCCCAAATACAATGAAGGAACACATTCCCCCATTAACACCAACGACAATGCTCTTTTAACATGTGCCTGTTGAATGGGGATGGAGATTCATAACGTTCACTACTAAAAAAAATAATGCATTGAGTCTCATCACAGCCAATATCCTTATACAATCTAGTTGTGAAATGAATGTTTATAATGCTTCAAACAGTTAAAACCTGAAGTTTGATACCACACCTTCATGTTTGTACAGTCCTCAGTTGTCTGTAGTTTTTGCAACCATTCAAAGAACAAACCATTGATGAAAACCACATTGATTTAAGGCTCCATTATGTAACAGAGCCCTAAACTAAATGGTTAAATATATGCACTACTTGTACTGACATCTATTATTTGATTTTCTCGTGACTATTAAAAGTTGGTTCTCAGCAAAAAAAAAAAAAGAAAACAAAAAAACAAAAAACCCTTTAAAGGCAATATCACCTCATTTGAGTTTTGACCCAGAAGTTCAACAACAATCATGAAGTCCACAGTCTTATTGGCAAAACTGATACACAGTGTCTCTAAGTCATTATGCTCAAGGCTAAGAGCGATGCATATTCCGTTTTTACACTTTACTGGAATTTTACATGTTCAATTCATGATTTTAAATCTCTAGGTTTTCAATCCTCCAAACTGTCTGAAGACACAGTGTGCCACAGACTTAAGACTTCTGTTTCTCCCTCTATTTTCTTCAAACAGAAACACTTCTCAAGTGTCTACATGTTCTAGAAGGGGGATTTTTCGGAGGTGGCCTCTTCTTCGGAATAGTCCGACGACATCAGGCCTCAGAAGCATGGGGAAGGGGAAGAGAAAAAAGCTGAAACACAAGGTTCATCTGGTAAGTTTTACGTTAATCATTACAAGCTGCACGGTATAAGAATGTGGCTTTTTTTTTTTTTTTTGGCTCAAAAAGTCTGAGTCTTGGTGTGGAAACGAGTACTTGGCTGTCCCACCACAGCTTTCTCGCAGTGGGACTGTCAGGGAAGTCTTGACTGGGGAGTATGATTTGTTTACCTATCAGGCGTAAACTTCCAGGCACTCAGTTCATTTTGGGCTTGTTCCAGTTTGTCTTTAGTCTGTTCCAGTTCGCCTTTCATTTTTAGGAAAAACAAGTTGATCGCTGGGTCTACCATTGTTGATCTCAGTTGGGCAACACTCGGCTGCTGGACTTGCTTGAGGTACTGAATTTGAGTCTGTGCAAAGCAAAAGAATCAATTACTACCAAATCAAAGAAAACATGTAAAATGATGGGGGAAACACCCTTGCATTGGATTTATCAGCTCATTATTAAATCCCTGTCCCCTTTGATCTTAAAATTTTTCCCCTTGGGGGCTAAGGGAACAGACTGGTGACAGAGTGCATGAGTATAAGGCCCTGGCTTCAATCCCTGCACACCCAAAAATCCACTAGAAAAAACACTAATTAAATTAAAAGCAACTATAATTGAACATTGTTATTCATACAAGAATTGTGGCCATCTGACTGCACCTCCATGTATTTGGGACTCTGAAACATAAAGGTCTCATCCTTGCAAATACAAAACTACCACCCAAGAAAAAAAGGCTATATTTACTAAAGATACTGACACACACTAAAAAGGGCAAAGTTTAAAATATTAATCACAAAAAACCAAGTGGAGCCAGGCGGGGTGGTCCATGCTTATTGTAATCCCAGCAACTGGGCTGAGGCAGGAGGATAGCAGGCTCAAGGCTAAGCTTGCTAACTTTAGTAAGACCTTGTATCAAAAAATAAAAAGGGTTAGAGGATGCAGCTTAGTGGTACAGCACTCCCTGGGTTCAATCCTCAGCACCACAAAACAAAGAAAAAAAAAAAAGGCCAGTGGAGTCCTTGATTACTTGTTCTGATTTTTGCCTATGAAATTATTCTACATTTTAAAAATCAAATTCCCCTAAAAATATACCAGACACAAGATTATAACTTAAAAAACACTTGCATTTCTAAATTTAAAAATATACAGTACATATAGTTACATAAGTTGGCATTATACCTTTCTAAAAGCAAAATTCTATAGTACCTTAAATCAAGATAAAGTACATATCCTTTTTATTTTCCTTCTGAGTAGATTTAAATCACTGAATTATAAAGCTGGAAGTTAACTGACCTAGTCCAACTGCTTATTTTTGAGAGAAGAAAGAAGCCACTGTTCAAGGATACAGGTAGGTCACTGCCAAAACTGTGACTAGAATTCTAGTTCTCAGGCCTCCTGGTGCTCAGTGTAGAGCTGCTCCCATCATTCAAGAACCCCTCTACTTACACATGAAACTTCAATTTCGACTTCAGTTGATTATTTACTAGTACATTAAAAATACACTTCTAAAATGTGAAATATCATTATTAGTATTAAATTCATCACTTTCTTCATACCCAAAGTAGAACTGGTTTAAGATTCTGCTCCACACTACAGCTGTTTTTAAACAGGATGAAGGTTAAAACCTCCTCCCAAAGCCTTAGTACAAGATATAAACATACTAAGTGGCCTGGGAATATATTTAATTTCTATTTCATTGTACAAAAGAAACAATGTTTAACTTAATGCAGATTTTTAAAAGTAAATCAAAAAACAAAAAGTAAAACTTCTTATTCAATATAAAATCAACTACTAATATAATTTAACACAGGAAGAGTAAGGTATGTCACGTAGTATAAAATCACATGTTGATATCGCAGACTAAAATGTGATTTCTAAGCGAGACATGGTTGGCAGTAGACACCTGTAGTCACAGCTAGTCAGGAGGCTGAAGCAGGACTAACTGAGCCCAGGAGTTCAACCAGCCTAGGCGAGACAGAGTAAGACTCAATCTCAAAAACAAGAAAATCCACAACAACCAAACCAAACCAAACCAAACCAAAAAACCCCACCCAAAACATAGTTTCTACATAGTCGCTACATTTAGGTTTGCAAAGTCCCAACAGTTAATACTTTTTGGTCATGAAAAGAGAGGCAAATATAACTAGAATAAATTCCACATGCTGGAGAAGAAATCATTGAGTGAAGTGCTTTTAGAGTCAGTTCTACTCCTATGCTATTTTGAGTTGAATGGCAAAAGACTAAATGAAAAACAGGAAAACCAGTGAGCATAGCAAAAACAATGTTTATCTCTATACAAGGAGTTAACCAAGCCGGGCGCGGTGGTGCAAGCCTGTAATCCCAGCACTTTGGGAGGCTGAGACAGGAGAATTGCGAATCCAAAGCCAGCCTCAGCAACAGTGAGGCGCTAAGCAACTCAGTGAGACCCTGTCTCTGCATAAAACACAAAATAGGGCTGGGATGTGGCTCAGTGCTCAAGTGCCCCTGAGTTTAATCTCCAGTACCAAAAAAAAAAGAAAACAAAAACAAGCAGTTAACCAAGTTTTATAAGAATCCCAGGAAGGGAGACTGAGAGTGTAGCTCAGGGGTAAGAGCACTTGCAGCATGTGTGTGGTCTGGGTTCAATCTCTGGCACTGCCAAAAACAAACAAAAAAACCCAAAACCATAAAAAACCTTACTTATGTAGCTATTTAATACAATCCTTACCACTTTTCTTCCATTCTCAAGAAGGAAGGGGGAAAATGCTCCTGCTGAAGATCAGTCCTTCCAACTATTTAACTTATTCTCTCCTGTCTCCTCTGGTACCTTATTTTCACATTTTCTTTTAAATTCTTCTTTTTTGGTATCGGGAACTGAACTCAGGAGCACTCGTGAGCCATATCCCCAGCCCTATTTTGTAGTTTAGAGACAGGCTCTCACTGAGTTGCTTAGTGCCTCACTGAATTGCTGAGGCTGGCTTTGAATTCACCATCCTCATGCCTCTGCCTTCCAAGCCACTCGGATTACAGGTATGTGCCACCACATCCAGCCTATCTTTTAAATTCTGCATCTCTAAATTCCCACTTAATAATTCCTATACAGCTTATACATTTTGCAAAGTGTCTCACTTTACACTATCTCAATCTTGCATAATAATCACTAAATAACTCCCAGTATTAACTAAACCTAATTGAAGAAGTAATTTTTAGCCGTGTATCTACTTGATATATCAGCTCTTACTCAAATCATTGCAATTTATCTTTTGCTCCAACCCTCAGCTGAAACAGGGCTCATTAGAGTAGTCTACAGCCTCCTAACTGCCAAATCCAAACAGTTTAAAACTCCTATTTTAGGCTGGGCACAGTGGCACAATCTAAGGGTTCACTCTCTGGTACCAATAAAAAATTAAGATTATAAAATTCCTATTTTACTGAAACTTACTTTTGCCTTTGATACTATAAATCAACTTCTTTACCTTTGTTGGGATGGGATTGCATTTCCTCAGTTTTCCTAACACTATACCTTGCTCTTTTTTTTTTTTTAATATTTATTTTTTAGTTGTAGGTGACAGAATTATCTTTTTTTTTTTTTTGGTACCAGGGATTGAACTCAGGGGCACTCGACCCCTGAGCCACATCCCAGCCCTATTTTGTGTTTTATGTAGAGACAGGGTCTCACTGAGTTGCTTAGCGCCTCGCCGTTGCTGAGGCTGGCTTTGAACTCGCGATTCTCCTGTCTCAGCCTCCCTAAGTGCTGGGATTACAGGCTTGAGCCACCGCGCCCGGCTGTGACAGAATTATCTTTATTTTATGTGGTGAGGATCGAACCCAGTGCCTCCTGCGTGCTAGGCGAGCACGCTACCACTGCGCCATAACCCCAGCCCTATACCTTGCTCTTTAAATCTGATCTTTCTTATAGGCTCTGTCCTAGTAGCATCATTTCTCACAGTTACATAAAGACAAACCTGAGATCCAACTGTGATTCTTCCCATAAACATCGTTGTTTCCCCAACAACATCCAGCTGATCAGGCTATACTGATTGTGCCTCAAAAACATCTATCTTCCCACTCCCTATCACCAATGGCTTTATTACCTCATTTGGACTCTTCCCTCCTCTTTGGACTACTTAAGAACTTATCACCTGGTTTTCTTGTAGCAAGACCATTCTCACCTTCCATACTTGAGCCAGAATGATCAACTTAAGATATCAATCTAATCAACCACATAAATTTCCTGCTTCAAAATCCTTCAGTGGCTCCCAGAATAATATGCAAGATCCCAGGTCCTCATCCTCTTTCTTTTTACCCTCAGCTGAAGTTCAATGTTACTTGCCATATATGATCTTTCCCTTTCCTTATGGCTTTGCTGCTGTTCCCTTGTCAACAAAACCTTACTCTTGGGGCTGGGGTTATGGCGCAGTGGTAGCGTGCTCGTCTAGCACGCAGGAGGCACTGGGTTCGATCCTCAGCACCACATAAAAATAAAATAAAGATATTCTGTGCACCTATAACTAAAAAATAAATATTTTAAAAAAACCAAAAACCTCACTCTCTACATATAATAACTCAAGGAACTGGCTGCACTGTGCAAGGGAGAGCTATAAAAAAAAATGTGGCTGGAAAAGGTTAGGTTCTACTTGAAATAATCTTAAAATCTAGGTTGAAAAGTAAAAGGGGGCTGGGCTACAGCTCAGTGGCACAGCATTTGCCTAGCATGTGAGGCACTGGGTTCCATCCTTAGCATCACATAAAAATCAATGGGGAGCTGGGATTGTGGCTCAATGGTAGAGAGCTTGCCTTGCATGCATGAGGTACTGGGTTCGATCCTCAGCACCACATAAAAATAAAACAAAAACAAAGATGTTGTGCCCATCTACAAGTAAAAAAATATTAAAAAAAAAAAAGAATGGGTAAAATAAAGGCATTCTGTCCATCTATAACTTAAAAAAAATTTTTTTTTTAAAGTAAAAGGGAAGCCGGGCGCGGTGGCTCAAGCCTGTAATCCCAGCACTTAGGGAGGCTGAGACAGGAGAATCGCGAGTTCAAAGCCAGCCTCGGCAACAGCGAGGCGCTAAGCAACTCAGTGAGACCCTGTCTCTACATAAAACACAAAATAGGGCTGGGGATGTGGCTCAGTGGTCGAGTGCCCCTGAGTTCAATCCCCAGTACCAA
>PVHX01022708.1:0-27179 GCA_004024805.1 Geosciurus inauris
CATCTCCTTCGTGGGCTGTGCCACCCAGCACTTCCTCTATTTGTCTCTGGGTGGTGCCGAGTGCCTTCTGCTAGCTCTCATGTCCTATGACCGGTATGTGGCCATCTGTCATCCTCTGCGTTACACTGTGCTCATGAGCAGGAAGGTGGGACTGCTGATGGCTGTCACGTCATGGTTGGGGGCATCTCTGAACTCCCTATTGCACACAGTCATCTTGATGCACTTTCCCTTCTGTGGGACTCGAAAGATACACCACTACTACTGTGAGTATCCAGCTGTTGTGAAGTTGGTATGTGGCGATGTCACCTTCTATGAGACCACGACATACATTAGCACTGTCGTACTTCTCCTCCTCCCCATCATCCTGGTTTCTACATCCTATGGCTTCATCCTGCACAGTGTCATTGAGATGCGTTCAGCTGGGAGTAAGAGGAATGCCTTTGCCACTTGTAGCTCCCACCTCACTGTGGTCTCTCTCTGGTTTGGTGCCTGCATCTTCTCCTACATGAGGCCCAGGTCCCAACGCACTCCACTGCAAGACAAAGTGGGTTCTGTGTTCTACAGCATCATTACTCCCACACTGAATCCTCTGATTTATACTCTCCGGAATAAGGATGTAGCTAAGGCTCTGAGGAGAGTGTTGTGGAGCGATATTATCAACTAATGACTACACCCATACTTGTCCCAAATATAGCATGTTATTGTGGTCAAAACTCTAAAAATTGTCCCAATCCAGATTCCTGATGTTCTTTGACTACTCCAAGAATAAAGTGGTTTATGTATAACTTCAGTATTTTAACATAGTCTCAGAAATTCAAGCAGCATTGCATATGTGTCTATAATCCTTCAGAGTATTAGGAAAAAAAATTTACAAATCCCATTAGAAGAAGACATATGAAGTTTATTGACTCTTTAAAACTTATTAAAGATATAAAGATCTTTTCTATTATATTTATTGACAAAACATATGTAAATTATGCCACTAGAGAGTATTTAGGGAATATAAAATTAGAATTTGTTGCTTAACATCAGAATCATGTTTTGAAAGAAAAGATGATCATACAAAATTTATACTCATAGACATTTAGAGTTACTTGAATCAGTGTTTAAGAATTTATAGAGGAAGTGGGGCTGGAATCGTGGCTCAGTGGTAGAGCACTTGCCTAGCATGTGTGAGGCACTGGGTTCCATCCTCAGCACCACATAAAAATAAAGGTATTGTGTACACCTATAACTAAAATAAAAATATTTAAAAAAAAGAATTTATAGAGGAAGTAATTAAGAGATGTGGGTATGGAGAATGGTAGAGAAAATCCCAAGAAAAACAGAGAGGCTGTCTTCATGTGTGGCATTGAGGTGGTCACCTCCTTCCCATAACATAACAAATAACACCCTGCACAGACAGTGAGCAAACCCAGAGAAGGTCCAGAATCCCTATTCACTCAAGAGCTACGTCAACTCATATATCTGTCTTCAATTTCATTTTTCGCTCACAGAGTAAATGAAGACATATTTTGTTCTGAGATACATCTTCCTGGAAGAACAGAGCAGAAATCCTTAGGGAGATTCAGATTCTACTGTACAGGCTCATCTCTGGATACAACCTTTAGAACAATGGGTATTTCTGGTTGAAGAAATGTTTTATTGCTTAATTTCAGAGGGATCTGCAAACATTAAGCAAGCATATTTAGAAGTATTGAATGAAGCACCAACAACAGAAAAAATTTAAAAAGGTACATGAAGAACAATAAAGCTGCACAAACATATGAAAACTACTTTTGCCATTGTGTGTCTGAGATTCCTTACATTTATTCAAAGCTGTGTCAAGATTGGATAGTGGAAACATACTTGTCCATTCAACAAAGTATGTTATGAGCATCTATTCCATACCATGCCTAAGATAAAATTATGTTGGTTTGTGTTCTTTTTTAAAAAAATATTTTTATTAGTTGTGGATGGACACAATACCTTTCTTTCTCCCTCCCTCCCTTCCTTCCTTCCTTCCTTCCTTCCTTCCTTCCTTCCTTCCTTCCTTCCTTCCTTCCTTCCTCCCTCCCTCCCTTCCTCCCTCCCTCCTTTTCTCCCTTTCTCTCTTTCTCTCTCTCTCTTTCTCGCTTTCTCTCTCTCTCTCTCTCTTTCTTTCTTTCTTTCATGTGGTGCTGAGGATCAAACCCCATGCCTCATATGTGTGAGGCAAGCACTCCATCACTGAGCCGCAACCCCACCCCAGCTTCTGTTCTTTTTTATTTAAATCTATAGGAAGAGACCCTTGGACAAGCCTTAGTGGTAGAACACTTGCATAGTATATGTGAGGCCCTGAGCTCCCCAGCACCACAAAGAAAATATTTTAAGTAAAGTGGATGAATTAAAAAAAAAATTAAACCAGATTTTTGGCCTTATGTCAAATTCTTTTTGTAAAGATATACAAAGTAAACTTTATGGATGTTTACTCAGGTTACTTCCTAGATGGGTTACACAGGTAACCCTGAGTAAGTTTTATAATTTGAACTATATGCACAGTCCTTCCCTTCTAAAAAAGTCCAGTAATGCCTCTTTATGCAGTTTGAAGATGGCACAGACCTTCAGGGAACACTATGCCCTTTTCTGTCCTCTAAAGCCTCCTCTTTCTCTTTGCTTCCAAGAGTAGTACAAATGGGGATCTTCCCTACAGACACACATGCACGCATGCACACACACACACACACACACACACACACACAGAGTTATTTGTAAAATTTTAAAATTAAAAAGAACAAAAAAATTAACAGCCAATTTTCTCTCTCTAAAGACAGGTTACTCCTTAAATATTTCCTGAATGCTTGCCATGGGCAAGATTTCCTCTAAGTCACCACTGGGAGTTTATGAAAGTGAGGTGATGCAGTTAAGTGGGATGATGTAGTTAAGATACAGAAAAAAATAGCCCTTCCAATGGGATGCAGTAATGACAAAATATTAACTTAGATGATGATAACAGTGGGCAGTAAGCAAACAAAAACGAGAGTGAATGGGTCGTGCATTAGATGGGGTGGACTACATGGAGGAGTTTAGGGACTGAACTATAACTTGAAGGATGAAAAGAGAATGAGGAGAAGGGGGAAATGAGATGCATAAAATTATCACTGAAATGTAAAAGAAATAGTTTTTCTGCAACAGGATTCCTGGAAGGTGGGATCAATCAGGGTAATTTTGTACTAATAAATACTTCATGTCTTCAAGAAATGATTGACATGAATGATTCTCAACTTTTTCTGAGAAAGAGACCAATGTGGAGGCTTTAAAGTCACATTCCAAGCAATGAGTTTAGAATTTTGGAGTTGAACCAAGCATCATGTATTTTTAAAATTCTATGTTGATTTCAGTGTCAAGCCAATAGGTGAGAACAACTGTCACAAAGCTTTTGTAAGTTTTGTTGTGGACAGCAGCACTCAAACATCATCAAACATGATCTTAATGGATCATCATTGATTGTGCAAAGCAGTATTATCTTCATTTGACTTGAAACTGAGTTTAAACTTTGCTGAAGTTCAAAGACACTGCACATAATCATGTCAAACTAATCTTCATTGACTCTACATGATCTTTATACTCTGGTCTTATAAAGCCATCGATATAAAAACTTCCAAAACTGAAGGACCCTAAAATCTCACAAATTCCTGAAAAGAGATTCTTTGACCACATACAAATGTATTAAAATGAATGAGCATATTATTATTTTTTTTTGTAAATAGACTCCTCAACTAAAGAAACTATCCACAATAACTTACTTTTTCAGAAAGTGTACCCACCTGTGTTTCCTTGCAGGGTTGGAAGGAGAAGTTCTGCAGGACTCTGACGAGAGCAAGTTTCATATTCATGAGGGCAAACCTCATGCCTATGCAGTTTCGGGGTCCATTTCCAAAGGGCATGTATACATAAGGATTGATGCTGTCCTTGTTCTTCTTACTGAACCTGATTCCACAATAGTAGATGAAAAGAAGTTAATGAGATATAAATCTATAAATGCTACACATTTGGGGTTGTCTCTTAAATATTCATAAGCAGCAATACACAGGGTGCTTTTGTGGAATGGTCATTTAAATCCTGCTGTGTTTTTGCTATAAGAATTAAAACCTACAGAGCTTTTTTATTCCCCTTACCTTAAAGGAGCTCTCAATCTTTTTAAGACATGATGAACGCTGTACAAAATAATTTTTTTTCTAAATACTAAAATTATATTCAGGATAGTGATATATTCACACTCTGAAAGAACTAGATAATAAGACTAGAATTGAAGAAAAAGTATGTTCCTGCCTCAACTCTCACTCCTGCTCTGCATACATTTATTTATGAAGAAGGAGAAAATGCTCCCAACTATAGTTAACTATCTTTTATCTTCTCTATATTCTTCTTTATTCATCTCCTCTCCTTTCTTTCATATCTTCCTTCCTTCCTCCCAATTCCTTTCTTATGTTTTTTTTTGTTGTTGTTGTTCAATTCTGTTCCCGGGAATTGAACTCTGGGGTACTTGACCACTGAGCCACATCTCCAACCCTATTTTGTGTTTTGTTTAGAGACAGGGTCTCACTGAGTTGCTCAGTGCCTTGCCATTGCTGAGGCTGGTCTTAAACCCATGATTTTCCAGTCTCAGCCTCCCAAAGTGCTGGGATTACAGGCATGTACCACCACACCCAGCCAAATTGCTCTCTTCTATCTCTTCCTCATTCTTCTCCTTCTCTTTTTTTCTTTTTGTCTCAGCCTCTCTCCCCATAGAATATCATCACTGACTTCTCACTGAATTCTGAGTCTCTCTGTACCATCAATTTACAAATAATTCCTTGAATGTTAGGCCCATGTTTTCTTCAAATTGAGTCCTAGACATCTGATTGTTTTAAAGAAAAAGTGTTGATTTGGGGAAAGTGATTAACATTGTGATTGTTTTAAAAAGTATTCTTATATATTTGAGAATATTTTGGCATATTTACAAATGATTGTGATTCAAAATCACATGGAAGTTTGGAGAGGGTGTGGTGGTGTGTGGAGGGGCTGCTGACATTGGTGGATGGTTGTTCGGGCAGCTGATGAGCAGAAGACAGACATTAAAAGTGCTTATTAGACGACTGTGTGTGGATTATTCTTATATGTATGTCAAGAGTTCATACCATATATTTTGTAATATTTCTCATCCTGGTATAGTCTCTGATACACTATAAACACTTAGTATCCATTCATGCCTCAGTGAATCAAAGAGAAGTACAATCTCTGATTTTGTGTCTGTGAAGTGTCAAAAGGTGGATGTGCTGAACTTGGAGGAAACTAGCACTGGGGACACCATGCCCAACAAAAGGATATCAGTGTCATCAGGAAATGTAAAGTTAGGGGCCAAGAGAAGGCTTGATCCCATGCCACCTGACCAACCAGATAGTGCCCTGAAAACTTTATTCTCTACTTATCAATACAACAACAGGAAAACAGAAACTCTTTCCAGAATGCAAACTGTGAACTTGGATCCAGATTCTCAGAAGAGCAAGGTCCAGACACCTCTAAGGAGGAATGTGTCAGGTCTTTGGAGCAGATTACTTGGCTTTGAAAAAGTCAACTATGGAGAGTATGAGGAATCTGGCCCAGAACACAGCTAGAGATAGGACTGAAAGGGTCTGAGCACTCTCCATCCTCAGTGAGTCTCCTTGAACCATCCAGAAGGAGGATTCTCAGGCCTTATCCTGTATTTAACAACCACACTGGAGGAACCAGGAAATGGTGTTTAATCAAATGGAAGATGGAAGTGTTTCCTAAAACTGGTAGAAAATTAAAAGAGCTAAGGGGAACAGGATAAAAATCCCGAAAAAAGTAAAAAATGTAAGCATCTAAAATAAGATAGTGGTTATATAGCAGAAAAATTTATAGCTTTCTGTTAAATAAAATAAATAACAATTCAAAATCAAATATAATGTGATAGCATTTCAGCTCTTAAAATCTACACATTCATACAAAAATGTCCATAATGTTCATACATTAAATGTCCATATAATAATAGATAGGGCTTTTTATGAGGTTCTAAGGATGTAAATAACTATAGTCATTTGTTTTTTGTAATGTTTGTTTTGGAAAGTTTCAGCCATTACCACTTTTGTAAAAGACTTCTTAAAAGACAAATTTTTACAATCACATGTATGTGATCTGCACTGAGAGATCTCAGGATCAGTGTAAATCAGCCTGATTAAGGGTGGATTCCCTTTTTCAGGGGCCCCATACCTTTCAGGGTAGAACTTTTCAGGTTCCGACCAGTACTTGCGGTTTTGGTGAAGACTATATATGGGTATAGCCACCACTGTTCCTTTGGGAATGAACACCCCATTGACTTTAACATCTTTTTTACAGACTCTTCCAATTCTTTCAACAACTGGGTATAATCTGAGAGTTTCATTCACCACCATGTCCAGATACTCCATCTCAAATAGTATATCATATGTGACAAGTGCCTGGCAAGAAAAAATTTTTATAAATTACGATTTGGAAATAACTTTAAACTCTGTTGACACTGTTCACTGATGGTTTAAGAGCGCCCAAAATAACTTGTGTTGGTAAAATACCATAGCATTTAAAAAGCATTTAATAACCATCATGTCCTTTGACCTGCCCAATGGCACATTGAGAGGCACAGTGACTTCACCTCTCCTCTCCCTCTGAAGGTGCCACTCACTCACCTTATTGGGCAAAGCTGCATCAATCTCCTGCTGCAGCTTCTTCTGGACATCAGGGTGAATGGCCAGTACATATATAATGAAGGAAAGAGTGCCACTAGTGGTGGCATAGCCAGCCAAAATAAAGATAATGGACTGGGCTAAAATCTCCAGATCAGATAGTCCTAAGAGGAAAGGAAAGACAATTTAGTCTAAGCAGGTCAATACAGACATCATAGTTTAGATAAAGATAAATTGAAATGACGACTTCACATTACACAAGAAAATATTGGAAAAGCAATTCATAATGCTTCTCATTATGCCATCACCACCATCAACACAATTGAGTCATTTCAAGGAACAGTATTTATGTCAAACATATACAATGTTTTTCAAATATGCTTTGGATAATTTTGAATTTTATCTAGCTAGAGATATGGGGGAGCATGTCATCCCTAGGAAAAAATAGAGTTACTCTGCCTAAAATCTAGGTTGAAGAACCTTGAAAAAACTTGCACAACTAAGGCATCTTTGCAGAAAAACTTAAAGGCTATAATTAAGGGAACTCTACTGAGCCTCAGAGAAATTCTTGCTACTCAAATTGTGGTCCATGGACCAACAGCATCAACAGTTTCAAGGAGATTATTAGAAACACAGGAGCTCAAGTTTCACTCTAGAGCTACCAACCGAAATTTTTCATGAGATGTGGCCATTTGTGTACACAAACTAGCCTGACAATCATCAGATAATGAAAGACCTGGGGTGCCAGTTATCAAAATAGATGATGATCTTAGGATACTCAGAAACTACAGAGAAAAACAAAATAAAACTAGAAGAATAGTAACTAACCAGAGTCTAATGAGTGATATTAAAGTCACACAAGAAAGAGTGTGTTGATATTGGGCATTAGACAGAATCCATAGGAAGATAGGTCTCAGTGAGTGGAATTAGCATTGCTTATCAATCATGGGCTGAATGGCACCTTCCCTAGTACATGCCCCCTCTATTTGTTCAACTGCATGATTATCAAACAGCTCTTGTGATAGAAGTTTTTGTCTGTCTTTATTTTTTTTTCTTGAGAGGAGCTAGTTACAGTTGAGCATTCATCTCATTGATTTGAGCAATGATAAGAACCCCTTAATACTTAGATACCTGAAAGAAACATAATATACTCTCCAATTATTGTAATTCATGACAAAAATCAAATCAAAATGGGTATGAGAAAGATCTACATGGAGTTATGACTTGCTCATGATTTCTGTGATACTATTGTGGGAAAATTCAACCACTGTCTCCCCTCCTGTTGGCATAAACCCCATAATATTGAATTAAAACTGGATTATAAATTTAGGTTACAACTATGAAGTCCCATCTGGTAGCACCTAATCATATGTGACTATCTAAATTTAAATTTTAATTACTTAAAATAAATAACAATTGAAACTTCAGTTCTTCTGTCCCACTACCTAAATGCCAAATGTTCAATAGCCACATGTGTCTAGTGCTTATTGTATGAACAGTACATATATAGAGTATTTTCTTCACTACAGAAATTTGTAATGGAAGTAGGAGGAGGAATACTCTTTACAACATGCATATGGACACATGTAGAAATATTTATATTTCTCAGTGTGTATAAATATATTTTATTTTCTTATTTCTGTCCATAGAAAGGATCTAGAATAAACTAATAGTAATGATCACATTGAGCTTACAGATTTTGGTTTCTAGCTACTATCTCTCACTGAAAGAGGTTGAGGATTCTGCAGAAATGGGTGGTTCCAGGGCTGATCAGAGGAAATAGAAAAGAAACCTGGAATTTCTTGCATCAGAGGGCAAATATATACTCCCAAAACAATATGTGAAAAGCATATGTAACACTGAATAAGTTACTATAATGTGGATGTATATAATGATATGGGCAGCAAAACTGATAGAATGTACAAACTTCAGAAAGAACACTTGTGTAAAGCTATGAAGTTTGGTGTAAGGTGACCTATCTATAAAGGTTTATTAATTATGGCAAATATACCATTTTGGTGAAAGATATTTGTAATGTGGGCAACATATACATGTAGAGAAAAAATGGATGTGGAAAATGCATATGATCTCTATGCCTTCTGCTCAGTTTTGCTATGATACTGAAACTGCTATTTTATATAGACAATTTTAACAACAAAAATATAAGAAGAGGAAGAAGAGGAGGAAGACAAAGAAGAGAGAGGAGGTGAAGGTCAAAGAGGAGGAGAAGGAGGAAGAAGTTATTAAAGGACTTAGGACAAGCCCAGAAGAATTTGAGCATCAAAATAAATAATGATAGCAAGGGGATAAATTTATAGAAAATGACATCATGCTTTCTGCTCAGTTTTGCTATGAAATTAAAACTGCTATTTTACATAGTCAATTTTAACAATCAAAATATAATATGAGGAAGAGGAGGAGGAAAAGAAAAGGAGTAGAAAGAGGAGGAGAAAGTTGGTAAAAGACTTAGGACAGCCCTGGTGCGGAGGTGCATGCCTATAGTCCTAGCAGATCAGGAGGCTGAGGTAGGAAGATCATGAGTTCAAAGTCAGCCTCCACAATGGCGAGGCACTGAGCAACTCAGTGAGACCCTATCTCTAAATAAAATACAAAATAGATCTGAGGATGTGGCTCAGCTGTCGAGTGCCCCTGAGTTCAATTCCCAATACCCCCCTCCAAAAAATCTAGGACAAGCCCAAAAGAATTTGACTATCACAATAAAAACGTGATAGCAAGAATAAATTCGTAGTATACAACATCATTCTGAAATATAAGAATGGAACTATATCCCTTAAAATCTAATACCGACTTACTAACTCATAAATGTACAATAGATGAATAATAAAGACAGCAGTTTGTAACCATCATAGTACACAAATTTTCGGTCAAAAATCATCTATGTATGATAAAACTAGTAGGTGAATGTATGTTGAGGAACAAGAGGTTTATGCAGTCTCAGAGGTTTTCCCTACTGTTTTTTTTTTTTTTTATAAATTACAAAGGGAAAAGTAGAACTTCACAGCAGATGAAGCTAGTGAACACAGGTACACCCAATATTGCCAGTGACCATCACCACTATTGGGGCAGTGCTCCTCCTGATTGGACGTCCAGATGCAAATATCCAGGTGAAGGTTCTGATTCAGTGGTTCTGGATGAGGCTGAAAATCAGCATTTGCTCTGATGTAGATAATTCAAGAGGCCTGACTGACTTCAAGAATGAAATGCTTGTTCCTAGTTTCCCTTCAAGTTTTGAGCATTGCCACAAAATTTGTTTCTAGCAAGTTCATCTGGGCACAATTTGCTATATTCAAATGTGTATCTTTCTGAAATTTGGTGGAAATCTCATCTCACTGGAAAAAAATATATATTTGGGGGATAACTTCCTCCCTCCGAGTTTCACTGTCAATAGACCAGGAAACATTCTGGGTTACCTTCGTAGAATTCCTTGTCTTTGGAATTCTGGGAGTCAATCATCAACTGAAGAAAATCCATGCGGTGCTGGAAGCACAAAGTGAAATGTAAATGAAAGAAAGTCATGAAGTCAGAAGTAAATCAGGAATATAGTGTTTCACCTCCCTGCTTAGAATATGGGTCCTTTATAGACAGAGAGCTGGCTAGTGTTGCATGGCACACCAGTGAACAAAACATCCATCCATGAACCTTGGAGAGCAGGATATTTCCCTGAGAGAAATCTAGCTATGGTGTCCAATAGCTTTTAGACTTTGCTCTCCCTGATGCTGAGTTTGTCTGTTTTCTGGCCAGAGAGTGGCCAGCTCCTTCTCCTGTCACACCTGCTTTCCAAGGAAAAAGTTCTGGACTTCAATTCTTTTTCTTCTGCCTTAATTTTTATTCAATGGCACATTGAATAAACCTTAGAGTTTCAAGATGATTACTAGCTTTCTTTGTGTATCATCAAATTCTCCACCCATTGGGAACATGATTAAATCTTCAGTGACATTTGGGGTCCCTTGTCCTCCCTCTCTGACTTGCACACATTCTTGTGCTTACCTCCAGGCAGCATGAAGGCAAAACTGGGTTAAAATATTGCTGTGATGCTCACAGAGGAGCAATGCCCAATTGGGACCAGGAAAGGGCTCAGATAAACATACCCATACTTCACCAGGTGTCCAATAGGACCTTCCCTTGAAGAATGTGCCAACTAAGATGTAAGAGGCTTGGAAGTGTAATGATTTGTAACCAATATAAGATCTGGTGAAATTATTTTAACAGCAACATCATTTTTAAATAGAATTTTTATTTTGACCATTTACTGAAAGGAAGTGGTATGGTATTTATCTGAGTGATATTTATTTCAAGACATACTGTCGTGTCTATAATTATGTTAAACATTGTCAGTCTAATTCATCTGTTTGTCTTTCCTAAAGTTGACCTTCATTCTTTCCAAAATGTAAAAATTCTCCAGTACATACCTTAAAATATTCCATCAACCCTAAAAAATTATGCAGAGGGAGCTGGGGAATGCAGCTCAGTGGTAGAACCTTTGTCTAGCATGTATGAGGCCCTTTGTTAAATCCCCAGTACCACCCACAAAACTACATGTATAATTATACATGCACAAAGCAGATGTACACAGCCCAATAATTGATTAGAATGTGATCAGAGTTATGTCACTACCACCCAGATTTTACCGTTTGTTTGTCTTCTAGGCGTCTTTCTTTCATCTTCATTACAGCGTTTTTAAAAAATTCCAGAACGTTTTTTGAAAACTTGGAGATGTTTAATGCCTGAAACACTGGTCTAAGGAATGGGAAGAGTACTAGAGGGAAAGTAAAACACAAAAACATAAAAAGAAACATTGGTGAAAAGGCAACATCCCTGGAGCAATGATGATTTTCTAAAATTTTCATAAGTGCAAAATTATCAATTTTCTCAACCTCTGTGACCTGTATCTGATGTCTAGTCCACAGGTGAGCAAGGGCACTTCATACAGGGGGCTGTGGCCACAATAGCAGGAGATCAGTGGCTCCATTAATGATGTTAAAGTGGCCAAAGATTCAGGATTAAATTCCCTCAACTCTTACCCATTTGTGTATTGGAACAGGGTCTCTGGGTAAACCAGTTCATAGTCTATGCTATAATTAATTATGCATTGGAAGAAAAAGTAGTCAGGATAGATACAATCCGGCCTATGTTGCTCAACTATCAATAAATAAAATCAGAAATCAATAACAGAAAATTGGGAAACTCAGACATGTGTGCAAATTAACCCAAAACTCCTAAATACCGTTGTCAAGCATCAAAGATGGTATCCAAAAGGCAATACAATTTATTTTGAGATGAATTAAAGTGAAGAAATGTTGTGCCACACTTATCAGATGTAGCAAAAGCAGGACTCAGAAAGATATAGCTACAAATATATGTTTTATAAAATGAAAGATCTCGTCAATAGTCTAATTTAAAATGCAAAATAGTGAAGAATAAGAGAAAATTAGGCCCAAATCAAGCATAAGGAAGAAAATAGTAAAGACAGTAGTAAAGACCCAAGTTGAAACAAGTTAAATGGAGAAGAAAAATAAAGTTAATGAAAACAAAGGGCGGTTCTTTAAAAAGATTATAAACATCACCAAACCATTAGCCAGAATGACCAAGAAATACAGTGATAACATTTTGGTATGGTGATATTTCCTCTCGATATATACTAGTAGGGGATCGATATATACTGGATCAGGATATAGATCTTTTATTTATTTTTTTGTTATCTCCGTACTGTTTTCCAGAATGGCTTTGCCAATTTACGTTTCCACCAACAATATATAAGATAACCTCTTTGTCCACATTCTTGCCAAAATTTTTTGTTCCTTTTTATTCTTTTTTTCCTTTTCCTTTTTTCTTTTGATAATAGTCATTCTAATCAGGATAACATGATGTCTCATTGTAGTTTTGATTTTCATTTCTCTGATGGCTAATGATAATGAATAGTTTTTCATGTATTTTTAAGTAATTTGTGTTTCTTCTTTTGAGAAATATTTGTTTGGGGCATTTGCCTATTTTTAAACTGGATTACTTGGGGGTTTTGTTGTTAATTTTTTGAATTTTTTATATTATGAATATATATATTTATAAATGTAATATTTTGCAGATATATAAAACATACTTTATATTAATCTATTTCTCATCTGAATGGTTGGAACATCTGTACATCCAGATTTATTGCTATAGTATTCTCAATAGCTGAGACATGCATTTAATCTACTGTCCATCAATGCATGAATGGATAAAGAAAACACACACACACACACACACACACATATATACATACAAATACACATATATGTGCTCAATAAAACATTCGAACATTCGTGCATAAAGATGAATGAAATCTCATCTTTTATAGCAAAAATAGGATGGAATTAGAGTGCATTCATTTTATAAACTAAACCGGACACATGAAAACAAGTACTACATGTTCCTTCCCATATGTGGAAGCTAAAAAGTTTGACCTGAATGTATAATAGTAATTATTATAGGTTGGTCAGGATTATAGGGGAGGGGGTATAAAGAAAGGCTGTATTTCATTTGTACATGCGGTATGCATGTGTTGAAATGTCACACAGAACCACAATTGTAATCATAATTCATATGCATTAATTAAAAATAAAATAAATATTTAAAAAGGATAAAAAATTAATAGCATGTGAAAAGAAAGGAGAAATTATCGCTAACATTGGAAAAGGATTATTAAAAAATTCTCACAATTTGATTGTTAAAATAATTTTATAAATCACACAGCTTAGATGACATGGGCAAAATCCATAAAGACAAACTACAGAAATTGAGAAGTAAATATACAACCTGAATAGATTTGTAACATGTAACATAATTGCATTAGTAATAGAAAATTATTCACAAATAAAAGCTCAGATCTAGATTGTTTCAATGGTAGATTATACAAAATAAAGAACTAATACTAATTATTTATGAATACTTCCAAAATAAAGAGAAAGAGTACTTCTAAATATATTTGGAAAGGCCAGCATTACCCTAATACTAAAAGCAAGAAAAAAACACAGAAAAAGATTGTGCAATACATCATATCAATGGAATAAAAAGTTAACACAAGAGGATTGTTTAAACAGACACAGAAAAAATATTTGACAAAATCAAAACCAAAACCTAAACAAGTAAACCCTCCCCCCTAAAACCTCTCAAAACCACCTTTTTGTAATAAAACACCTGACAAACTAGGATTAGGATGGAAATTCCTGAACCTAATATAGGCTATCTATGAAAATCTGTACCTTAATAACTTAATAGTTTTACCTCAAATCAGAAACATGACAAACATCTCTCTCTCACCACTTCTCTTCAAATGTTAAAAGAAAAAACAAGTTCACAAGCATCTCAGAATACAAGATCAGTACACAAAAATAAACTGTATTTATATACCCTGTAATAAGCAATCCAAAAATGAAATGAAAAAATGAAGAAAATAATTTCATTTATAATATCATCAAAAGAATAAAATACTTAGGAATCAATTTAACAGAAGTGCAAAACAAGAACAGTAATAATTACAAAACACTGTTGAAATGAATTAAAGAGGATCTACATGACTAGAAAAAACATCTCAGGTGCATGGATCAGAAAACTTAATATAGTCAAAATCACAATACTATTGAAATCAATTTGTATATTTGAATGAGCTTTGTAACAATCTTAGCTGGTTTCTTTGTAGAAATTGATGAATTGGTTTAAAATTTATATAGAATTTAAAGGGACCAAGAAGAGCCAAAGTAATTTTGAAAAACAAGAATAAAGGTGTAGGACTCACATTTCTTGATTTCAAAACTTACCCCAAAGCAAAAATGAAATGTGGTCCTGGCAGATAGGTAGACATATAAATGGAATAGGATTTAAGTCTAGAAATAAACTCACTTGTTTATAGCCCATGGAATTTTGGGAAATGTGTCATGGCCATTGAATGGGGCAGATACTCTTCAAAAAATGACACTGGAACAACTAGATAGCCACATGCAAAAGAATAAAGTGTTTTTCTTACCTGACATTGCATGTAAAACTTAAGTCAAAATAGTGGGAAGATCTAAATATAAGAGTTAAACTACAGAATTATTAGTAGAAAACCATAAAAAATGTGTAAGTCCTTATGGTCTCAATGGATTCTTAAATTTGATACTCAAAGCACAAACAATAAAAGGGAAACACATAAATTGTACATCATCAAAATGTAAGTTTCCATAACATGTTGAGTTTTCAAGGTTTTCATAAATGGAATCATATTGCATGTGTCTTTGGTAAATTTCTTTCTTTTGTCAACGTTACAGCTTTGAAATTAGTGCATTTTAATATTTTGAAATCAAGCTCATTCATTTTAATGGTTGGGCTATGTAGTAGCTTCCATGATATGAATAACCTGCAAAAACCTAAAATTTTATGCTTCAAAGGAAAGTATCAAGAAAGTGAAAAGACATCTCTAGAACAGGAAAAACATGTTGCAAATCATAATCTAATAAGAAACTGTGAAGACTGTATAAAGAATTCTTAAGCCTCAAATCAAAAACACAAATGCTTCAGGTATACATGGGCAAAAGACATGGATAGATATTTCTTAAAAGCAGTGGATCTGACTTAACTTTGCTATATACATAGATGAATACACCACAGTGAATCTCTACATCATGTATATCCTAATTAGAATAAGATGTACCCCATGTTTGCATAAATGTCAAAATATGCTCTACTGTCATGTATAACTAAAAACAAATAAAAAAGGGGCTAATATTGGTCAGTATCAGTAACCAACAGCAAAATACAAATCAAAACTACATTAGATGTCATTTCACATCCACTCCAATGTCTAAAATCAGAGATGGAAAATTCAAGTGTTAGAAAGCATGTGAAGTCATTGGAACTTTCATATATTTTGGGTGAGAATTTAAAATGGTACAGCTATTATGGGAAGCAGTTTGACAGTTCTTTACTAAGTGAAACACAGAATTACATTAAAGCCCGCAATTTCACTCCTGAATATACACCCAGGAGAAATTGAAAACTAGAGTTCACAAACAAGTTTCGCACAAATGTTAACAACAGCACTATTCACAGTAGCCAAAAGATGAAAATCACTCAAATGTCCATCAACTGATGAATGGATAACCAAATTGTGGTATATCTATACAATGGAATATTATTTGGCCATAAAATATGAAGTGCTGATATATATACATATGTATATTTCACTTGAAAACAAAATGCTAAATGATAGCATTTTGCATAACTAAAGACCACATGTTACATAATTCCATTTTAATAATGTGTTCAGAATATGAAAAGCTACAGAGACAGAAAATAGAGTAGTGTTTGTTTAGGATAAAGGGTTTTGGAAGCTAACAGTTAAAAGATAATGAGTTTTCTTAGTTTTGACAATGGTGATGGCTGTGTGTACCTTTTAACATGCTAAAAATCATGAAATTTTACATGTTAAAGATATGAATTATATAATACACAAATGATATATTAATAAAGTTGTTGTTTTGAAAGAGAAAATGAAATGATAGTCCACATACTAATTATAAGAAAAAGTGGATGGAGGATGTCTGAACTTCCAATGTTCTTGGCTTTTCTCACAAAGGGATCTTCTGGATTGTTGAGGGAATTGATATTAACTCCAAAGGATGTGCTAATGATCATGTCCATGCTGTAGGGCTCAAAGATCCTGAGTAGAGAAAGACATGGAAATTTTTAATCTGTACTGCTTTACCCTCCTTCTGCTATGCTTGCTGCAAGTAGTGGGACCAGCAAAGATCCACACACCGTTAGAACTTTCTGTTGATCAAATGACTAGTACATGCTCCCATCACATGCCATGAGGCAGCTGTCCTTGTTCCAGCAGAGTCAGGGACACTAGGGTGAATTAGACTCACCTCAGAGCTCAAGGAGTTCAGTCAAAGAGAGAGAGACCCAGAGTCAGACAAATTACAGCAGCAAGTGAAGTTTGGATGATAAAAGGGGTTTAAGTATGGAGCTTCAGTAGGATCAGGGTGGAATAACTGACTCTTGCTAGGGGATTCAAGAAACGTGACCTTGATCTATGTCTTGCCTAAGCCCAGCCTGTTCCCAGAGCTGATTCTTCTTCAGCTTAAGAGCAACACCCTATTCTGAGAGCAGAAACATTCTCTCTCCTTCTCCACACTCACTGCTACAGCTCCTGAGAGATGGGCTTCCCTGCACTCCAGGACTTGAGGTTGCCTCAAGGGCAGAATCCTGCAAAAGGAGAAGAGTAAGGATATCCTCAGTTAAAAACATTTAAAATCTCCTCATAATGTACTTGGATAATTCCACAGCTTGGTGAACATATTTCCTCAATTTTCCCTGGACAGTCTCAGTGGTTGCTGCATGAGTCAAAATGTCTCAATTTATACAACAAATGATATGATTGCTGAACTTGTATCCTTGACCTTATCTCTATTGAGATTGGAGGAAAAAGTGGTGGGAATATTTTCTATTTTGTATTTTTCTGATATTCTCAGTGCAAGCATGAAGAGGTTTAAGTTGTTCCATAACCTGCATTGTACCTTTCTGCCCCTGCTCAGGACATACCAGATACATATCCCCATCAAAGATTCCCTATGCTCTATCCTTAACTTTTGAGTGATCATGTTCTTCATTGCAAAACATGTATTTTGATGTACATAATATCCACATTGACAATCACCCAGGTACATTAATTCTGTTTTTGTACACAGCTGTCCCCGATGCCTTGCCTTCTCCTGGGAGCCTCTCCTTCTTGGGTGGTCTACTGCAGTTGTGACACCATCACTTGCTTTTGTCTGGTCAGGGGAGTGTCTTCAAAGTGGTAATTTTATTTCCCTGGCAGGCTGCTGGAAGGGCTTAAAACAGAGCTCAGAACATCAGAACTGCTCGCTACTTACTCCTCCACGGTGACAGGCTTGCCTTTTTTCACTTCCTGGCTCAGGTACTTCACCAACACATCTCCAGATTGGTTAACGATGGGGAACATCTAAGCACAAATCACACCACCACCCCTAGTTAATGAGGAGAATCAATTCCCTGAGGCCGTGGCTTTCCCAGGATGGAGGAGGAGATATTTATAATGAATCAGATAATATGTCTTCTAGGCCATCAGGACAAAACTTCATTTTTACTTTTTAATTACTTCTTAAAAATTTATACATAACAATATGATTCATTGTGGCATAATTATAAAATCATGGAAAAATAGTTGGTTCTAATTCAGTCCCCAATACTTCCTTTTCCCCCTCTCATCTTCCTTCCCTCTGTTCCCTTTCCTCTACTGATCTATTTACTTTTAGAATTTTTTTAACTAAAAATTTCAAACTCAGTGGAAAATCCTTTGGAAAGTGGTGATGTTCTCACTTGCACCTCATCCCCAAATCCTCATTTAAGTTTCTAATTGAAGTGCTCTTAGTTTATTACCTGCTTGAGTTTCCCACTGGAGAACACTGGTGACAGCAGGGCTCGAAGTCTCTTCCACTCTTCATCCCTAGCTGCGAAGACAGCTTTTTGCAAAAGTCCCAGTGGAACAGGTAACTAAAGGTAAAAGAAAAAGACATTTTTTATGAGGTAAATTTTGGAGGTCTCCACATTGTAGAAAACTTATTAAACATGCCTCACTGTATAAACAGTTTTTACTGACTGTCTACTAGTTGGCTGGCCCTGTGCTAGATGCTCAATCAATATTTATCCCAAATTCCTCATCTCCTGTGAGGTTAGAGGGGGTGCCCAGCCACCAGACGCAAGTGCAGTATTTATATTACAGCTGCTGTTTAAATGCAAAGGCCCCTCGTGGTAGGAAAACTGTTCTTTCAGAGGACAGAGAGCATTATGACCTAGTGCATCCTACACAGGCAGCACAGAGTAGAAAATGATTGATGACAGCCATCCCGATGGCCTTGGAAAAATGTTTCTCCAGACCAGTTCTACTTTTATGTATATGAATGAATATCTTGCAAAAGGATGCCAGGATACAGTCATTTAAAAAATAATAGTTGATAACTTAAAAGATTAAAAACTTGTTTTATATTATAATAAAATAATGCAATTATATGGCAGTCCTTTTCTTTTAAACATCCTCCACCACACACACACAGAAAGAAAAAAGAAAGATAATTATGTTTCCCAGCTTGAGACTGGCCTGTCAAGCCAACCTGCTTGAAACTGTCTTCCAGCTTCCAACACTATATTTTGTTTATAAATGGATACATCCAATGCTCATTCATGTTAAAAACTAAAAAAAAAAACCAAAACACTAGGAAGAGAAGACAACTTCTTCAACTTGATAAAAAGATTATATACAAACAAACAAAAATCCTTCACGTAACATAACACTGGTGAAATGAGGAATAGTTTCTCTTAAGATCAGTAACAATTTAAAGTTATCTACTTTTATTATGCTTATTCAATATCACCATACCATAAGTCCTCATTAGAGTAATAAAAGAAGATTTTTTTAAAAGGCATGAAAATTGGAGAGGAAAAAAAATAGAAGTGACCTTATTTTCAGGTGACCAAATTATCAATGTGGAAAATCTCAAAGAATATATCAAAAAAATTCTAGAACTAATAAATGCATTCACCAAGGTTGAAAGACACAGGATTAACATGCAAAAATCAACTACAGTTCTATATAACAAGGGAAATGTGAAAAACCATTAAAAAGACAATACAGTTCACAGTCACTCCAAAGAAAATGAAACAAGTAGTAATAGATACAGAAACATGTACAGGATTACTGTGCTGAAAATTACAAAAGGTAGATCAAAGAGATTAAAGAAAATCTCAAGCAATGGAGAGGCATAGTATAATCATGGATTGAAAGATTCATCCTAGTAAAGTTACAGATTTTCTCCAAATTAATCTATAGATTTGATTCAATTCTTATCAAAATCTCACCAAGTGTTCTTGAAGACAATCTTATTCTAAATTTGTATGAAAAGTAAAGGAACATAATAAAGTGGGAGTGAGACAGACAAACTGACTTTCAATCTTAGCAGGTTAATAAACATAACAGAAAATTAGGAGTTAAAAAGTGGGCCAGTCTCTAATGCTAATTTAACACCCCAGGAGACAGAAGGCTGAGAAGTCAGCTCAGCATCCCGAGGCTGTGTGGTGAGCAGAAACACCAGTGAGCTAGAATGAGGCACCAAGATCATTAGAATAAAACCCACTGAGAGCTAGGCTCAGTGGCTCAAGCCTATAATCCTAGCACTTTGGGAGGCTGAGACAGGAGACTCTTGAGTTCAAAGCCAGCCTCAGCAAAGGCGAGGCGCTAAGCAACTCAGTGAGACCCTGTCTCTAAACAAAACACAAAATAGGGCTGGGGATGCAGCTCAGTGGAGTACCACTGAGTTCAATCCCCGGTACCAAAAAATAAAAACCCACTGAGACAGGGCACTACTCTGTCCTGTTCTGAGAATAATAGTAGGGACTCCCCCCACCAGATAACATGGCACAACTTTGGGAACTGAGGGCCAAACGCATGCATACAAGAGTTAAGATGGTAACTTGTCCTTACCTCTGCTTTATTAACATAGTCATCACCCCCCAAGGTAGGGACTTGAAATGGTAATGAAACTCATTGCAAGAAGAAACTAATGGAGAGAAGAGCACAGTCACAACTAAAATAAAGCAGAGAGTGAGAAATAGACCCACCCTAACAGGCTGAAGTGATGCTTGACAATGGTGCAAACATGATTCATCATTTTCTTAAAAAATGGTGCTGGAACAACTGAACAGCCACAGGCCAATAAAACAAGACAACAAAATAACAATAAAAGAACCCTCACCTTTTTAAACAATGAATGTGACATAGATCATAGATTTAAATGTAAAGCATAAAAGTCTATAACCTTTAGGAGAGAAACTAGAACAACACAGAATCACAGGCAAATAATTTTCAGACATTAAAGCACAATACCTAGAAAGAAATGTTGATATATTAGTCTCCTCCAAATAAGACAATAATTGCTCTAATGAAGAACATGTTAAGAGAAAAAGACAAGCTATACATCAGGACTCTAAAAGACCAGCAAGAAGAAGCCTCAGGGAACACTTTATTTTGACTGAGCTGATGGTTATATCAATATATCCACAGTAGCAAATTTGCACAGACATACAAATGCACACATACACAAGGGCACATAAAACTGGTGAAATCTAAATAAGTTTTGTGAATTGTATCAGTGTCCATTTCTGGTTAATATAGTAACAGAAATATACTATTTTCATAGATAAGCAACATGCTTTGCAAATCATGAAGATTAGAAAAACAGGAGAAAAGATCTATTAAACCTCCCTGTATTTTGGGACCAACTATCTGTGAAGCAATAACCATTTCAAGACACAGATTTAATCAATAAATATTTGTATTTTTAAAAATGAACACTTACTGGCCGGTTTGTGAAAACTGAATAATATTCTTTCACCAGCACTGTCTTGATCATCTCTGGATCTGCAATAACCAACACAGGCTGTCGACCATCATACAACCTGTGTTGGGAAAGAAGAGCAGATTGAACCTAATAAACCAGATTCTGCAGTTAGAGTGACACCCAGGAATCCAGATCGAAGTTTTGTAATCCATATGCCTAACTGTACAATGCACAATGAAACTAGATACAAGTTCAAGTTAGGTTATGACACACAGCAAAATTCTGGCCATAGAAGCCACTCGGGTCTTTATAAAATGCAAGTCACGTAGCTGAAGCAAGAAAGAGATATTTAAAAGTGAAACATTTTTTTTTCATAAAAGCCTGGTCAGAGAAATCTCAATGGTGCATATGTATTATCTTTTCCATTCTCAACAATTTTTGTATTTAAAAATATTTCATAATCAGTGTAGTTTTGATTGGTATTTCTCTAATTGCTAGATTAGTTGAACATTTCTTTATGTATTTATTGATCATTCATATTTCTTCTTTTAAGAAGGGTCTGTTCAATTCCTTTGCCCCTTTATTGATTGGGTTATTTGATGTTTTTGGTGTTAAGCTTATTGTTTATTGGGTATCTGGGAAATTAACTCCCTATTTGAGGTGCAGGTTGCAACAATTTTCACTCTTTCTGTGGGTTCTCTCTTCATGTCCTTGATTGTTTCTTTTACTGTAAAAGATTATTAGATTAGTGAAACATTGAAGGAAAGCAAGTTATTAATTCCTTACAAGTACTTAAGGTTCAAAAGACAGCTGAGGTCATATCAGTGGAGCTTCAGCCCTCTGTGCTCTTCCCACTCCACCATATGGCCTTTATGGGCCATGCCAATTAGGCAGGATCTGCAGTGTTTGAGGACTTGATGAGAGAAGATGAAGAGGTAAGAAGAGGCAAAGCCTTCTCTCGCTTGCTTATAGCACACAAGGACAACAATAATACTGCTTCTACCAAACATCATGTAGGAAAAAGCCTGATGAAATTAGCTAAATTCACCCTATCAGATCATGAAGTACATAAGCCCATGAGTTATACAGTGGTTTAAATGTACTGGACATCCATTCTTCAAAGTCAGTAGAATGAGGTAAGCAAAGAAATCACTGTATATACTTCTATTGAAAACTCCTAAATTATAATTAAAATCAAATGAACCCCCCTCAAATATTTTACACTTGCAGGGAATGTTAAAATTTCAAAAAGCAGAGGACAAATCATTTCCCAATCTTTTTGTCACTATCTCTCATCTTTTCTTTCAAATGAACATAATAAGCCCCAAATTTATATAAAGGTATTTTGACTTTTAATCAAAGTGACTATTTTGAAAGGAGATAGAGCCATGCATGGTGCACATATTAGAAGGGTCAGAAATAATGCCCCTTATGCATTATTGAAGGCTTCTAAAGAATGAAAAATGGAAAAAGGGAGTAGTGCCAAGCACTGGACAGAGGTGAGGCCAGGAGTTGGGTCTTCAGAGCCTGAAAAAGCCAGAGTGTGTTGTTCTTGGCCATGAAGCTTGACACCTGGTGACATATGGGACCCTTGGCAGGAGGAGAAACCTCCAAAATTTTTATGATAATTATTTCCCATAATTATCCAGGTTGGCATTGTCCTCTTGCAGTGGGGTGCCTCATCCCAACAAGTCTACCCAAGAGAACATTCCAGAATACTCACCCCCACATTTTCCCATACTTTTCATGGCACTGGGTGTCACATTGCCAAAAACCCTGGGAAGAGAAAAAAAATAATTTATACTGTTATTTTGAACATATTGAACCCTGCTTCTACTTGGGGGACCAATGATTCCAGTCTCTTGACATCAGACATATGGTCCATTGCTGGCAGTTAGAGGGAAGCTCTTATTCTAGGACACCTGAAGGCAAAGGAGAGAAAATAGAGGAGATCTTTGAAAAGGGAATTTATGGTCCATCTTGAATTTTCTTCAAGTATTGTGCATATCAAAGGAATTATCTTTTTTTTTTTTTTGGTACCAGGGATTGAACTCAGGGATACTAGACCACTGAGCCACATCCCCAGCCCTATTTTGTGTTTTATGTAGAGACAGGGTCTCACTGAGTTGCTTAGCGCCTCACCATTGCTGAGGCTGGCTTTGAACTCGTGATTCTCCTGTCTCAGCCTCTCAAAGTGCTGGGATTACAGGTGTGTGACACTGCACCTGGCTGGAATTATCTTTTTTTTAAAGACAAGATCTTGCCATGTTTCCTATGTTGCCCAGGCTGGCCTTGAATTTGTGATTCTCCTGCCTCAGCCTCCAGACTAGTTGTGACTACGGGTGTACGCCACTGTTTAGCTAGTTATCCTTGTGTATTAATATGGAGCAACTCTGGCTTTCTGTAGCACTTTTGCATATGCATGTGTTATTTCTGAAATCCTGTCAACTTTGAATGAATTATTTCCTCCACATGGATGTGAGAAATCCAAAGCTGAGGGAAAGTGAGTGAATTTCCCATGGACATTCACAATGATACTTCACTTCTCTTTTCCCAGATCTTTTTCATTTCTTTCATGAATCTCCCTAGAATACTGGCAAAGTTAGGAAGTTACAGGCACCAATAAACTTTTAAAATTTACCAAGTTTATGTGATGGTTTTAGTTGGCCTTTTCACTGCTGTGACCTCAAAACATGATAAGAACAATGTATAGAAGCTACAATTTTTTTGGCTTACAGTTTCGATGGTCTCAACTTATAGATGGCTGACTCTGTTGTGCTGGTCTGAGGTGAGGCAGAACAACATGGCAGAGTGTGATGAAAGAAAGAAGCTCAGGAAATGGCACCAGGAAAAAGAGAGAGCTCTACTCATCAGGGACAAAATGTAAGCCCCAAACCAGGGCTGCATTGACCCACCTCCACCAGCCACACCCTACCTGCCTACAGTTACTCCCAGTTAATTCCTACCAGGGCATTAATGCACTGACTAGGTTAAGGTTTTCATAATCCAATCATTTTATTTCTGGACTTTCTTGCATAGTCTCACACATGAGCTTTTGGGGACACCAAAACCATAACAGTGGTTCTCAGGCATGATGTTGAGTGAGAAAGAATGAGGGAGAAATCACAAATGGAGTCATCTTCCAGTTTCCCATCTCAATGTGGAAAATATGGGGAGATGCTACTCCTACACATGGGAGTCAACAAATAAAACACTTGCTGTAAGTTTTTGCTTCTAACACTTAAAAACAAATCTTCCTGTTGCTAAATTTCAGGGGTGACGTTTTTATGATGAAAAGAGAGGCTGCAATAATGTGAATCTTAAGGACTAACTAGTAAACCGTTGATCTGGGAAGTGTGAAGAGGATATGATTGCTTTTCCTGAGGGACCAGCAGTATGGAATTCTCATGTGGTCATTAAGTCTCAGAATTGTAGAATTAGAATCTGATAAACAAGCCTCAGGTCTTTGAAGAGGTAATTTGAGAAGAGAACAGCCTTTCTTTGGGTTTTCTGGATTAGAGCTCCTGAATTTCTATCCAGGATTCAGGCCCTGAGTCAAACACCTAACTGGGTAAACCACAACATCTTGGCCAAATTCACATTTCTTATTGAACATGTTACATTTCATTAAGTTAACTTAAATTTTAATAATTTTTTAAAACATCCAAATTCTGCTCATTTTATATAAGTGATTCTGCCTTTTTTGATAAACAAAACTTATCTTGTGTTAATTATGTGAAGTCCATAAAGTCTGTCTTATCTAATTCATATTTACTCCCTGCTATGACTCACGATAGGGTGTTACATTTGAAGGATTAAAAAAAAGCTGAATACTCTTGTTTCATCTCTCAAATTGTCCAAAGAAATCATGGGTAGTGCCATGGAAATAATCACAGGGGATTTAACCATTAAAGCATTAAGTGTGTTCAAATTATCAAATTATGAATACTTTGAGTGATTAGAAAAACTGTAGTTTCAAGATACCCATGAGGATTGTTTTTCAAAAAAGCTACTCATGAGGTCTTGCTATGAGTAGGAATGTTTAAATGTGCTTAATATGCTCTCTTTCAAAGGCCTTTTGTTCAAATAGTAAGTATAATATATTACTGAAAATGTGCACCAGACAAGTTAAACATCCCCTTTATGATGTGTACAAAGGCTGAAAAAAATCATGAACATCAAGTGCAGACATACCCAAGATCTGAGCTGTTCCACTGAGTCTGTTGAGGAGTTGAAAACAGCACCCCAGGGAAAACCTGGTCATGTTCCTGGGGATCCTGCATATTGTTTCTTAAAGGATGTACCCTGGGAACTTCCTCTTGAAGAGGGCATTTATACTGATGGCATTAAACTGGCATTTGTACCAAGGAGAAGAAAAAGTGGGAGCTCAACTACTCTCACCTTGCGGTAGTACAGAAGAGTTCCAAAGAAAGGCAGAGGTGTTGGCCCAGGAATTCCCAGCTTCTTAAATAGCCCATGTGAAAAGGTTCCATATCTGTAAAGTGAAAGAGAAAGCCAGGTCACCATGATTATCATTCTATAGATAAGGGCCTGGCCAGTCTGATTTAGAAACAGTGAGGGAGGTAACATGTAGGTGATACATATCAACAAAAAGAAAGAATGGCATATTCTTTTTTTTCCAACTCCACTTAGAGGTACCCCCCCATCCTGAAGGCACAATGATTAGCTAAGAGAAATTATGTCTTCATGGACCCAGTTCTTGGGTTCATCCTTGATAAACATTTCCCCATTTGAGTGCTCCTGAGAGGTCCAGGCTGGCATTCTGCAAGGCCATTTTATTTGCTATATATATCAAGTATTTAATCCTTTCTTAATGTAGAATTTATTTCTCTGTAAAAAATGGTCCAATATTTTGACATTACTCTGTTGATATGATTCTGGATTATCAAGTCCACTCAATCACTGAGGGTCCACTGACAGCCTATGGTAACATTTTTTCTTTCAATTTGGTCATAAAGCTTTTGTTTTTTTCCTTCTCTCTATGCCATGTCACTAGTTCAACATTCAGCCCTTCCTTAAATCTCACTTCACATGTATATTTGGAAATAGTCATAGTATTCTTATTTCTATTGAATGACAAATATGACATTTTTAAAAAAACTGAGACTTCCATCGACCTCACATAAATGTGAGCTCTGTTGAGTGTCACCCAAGTCTGTTGTCAGACAATCTCATTGACTTGAGTCAGCAGGAAGGCTGATTTCCCTTATGTCCTCTGAATGCTACTTCAAGGAATGAATGACCAAGGAATCATCTCTAGGCCATTTCTCTGCTTGTTGAATCTGTTCCTCCAACTGATGATACTCAGACAGCAGCACAGAGCGAAGCATGCTCATGTTCGTCAAGGTGGTCAATCAGAAAGAAGTTTGTTTTTTGCCTCCATACATCAACTATCATTGTATGAAAATCCACAAAGGCTAATTCTCTTTGGGGCTGGCTGGCCAGCAACTCAGATGTGTCATGTTCACAGCCCCATGCCTGGGGGATCTGTATCCTTCAACTCCCAACCCCATTGGCATTACTAAATGATAAGAGGCTAGGGAAAGAAGAAAAAGTGAAGAAAAGACTCCTGGCAGCTGCTTTTACCATGAAACAGCTAGTTCTGTGCAGGTGGCCTCATAATGGCAGAGAAGAAAAGTGTGGCATGTATAAATATCTTATCATGCCCAGCAATTCCTCCCAGCTACATGGAGGGGAACCTTCCAAACTTCAGGAACTTTCTGTTGACAGAGTGGAAAATATGCAACATAAAATAAGAATCCACAATGTGTTCCAGACAGTAGCAATAAGAACTTGCTGCTGCTTCTTTAGAGAAGAATGTTTAAGGCAGTGTAGGTTTCATATATTCTGTACAAACTCTGTCATTAAATACAGTAAAATTAAACTATACCAGTTAATTAAAATATTTCATCAGAGAGAGGATTGTGTTGTCACAACACTATGAATTAGTATCTTTTCTTTCAGAGAATCAAAGCCACATCTGTATTTTCCTTTTTCATGTTACCGTGTTTCATTAGTCTTAAGAATAACATTGAGGGGGGCGGTTCCAAGATGGCGGCCTAGACAGTCCACTCTGCGCTAGGCTCTC